>VNJV01018985.1:0-88824 GCA_008042635.1 Drosophila nikananu | reverse complement strand
TGTAATTTACACTCACGCATCGCTGGCAAATAACAAAGCGCAAAATAGGGCGGGGAAAATGGGAGGGAAGGAAAATCAAATGGGCGAGGGAGACAGGGGCACTGGGAACCCCTGCAGCGACACGTGCCACTGAACGCATTTTCATTACATTTTCCGCACACCCCAATTTCCCCGTCGATTTGATTAAATGTCTTTCACTTAAATAGTTTGAGTTCTACTTTTGTATTCTACTTTTAATTTGAATTTCCTCCCACACACATGATCACAACTCCTTCATCACGTCGCTTAACAATATTAACCATTTCACCTTGCTTTCAAATTCATTTCGGCTTTAACCTCAGCTTGCTCTCTGTTTTTTCTTCTACTCCTTTCTACGTCCAACGCAGCCATCATATCCTATACCAATCCCAAACTGCAAATCCCATTAATGGCGTCCGCAATTTACGCGCCCACCACCACCACCACCACAACATCAGCAGCAGCAGCAGCCTCTCCGACATCTGCATCCAAAACCGCATCCGCATTCGCTTCTGCTTCATTATCATCACCGCCAGGTTCATCATCGGCAGCATCCGCCGCTCCGGCAGGCGGTGGTCCTTTCCACGGATTTGTTGCCAAATTGCGTAATTTTAAATTCGACGATACGAAAAAATTAAGAAAACGTTTTCATTTCGATTACATATCGAAGGACAGATTTTTGGGTATGTTTCAAAATTCAAATTCAATTTTCTAATCGTGAAAACAAGTACTTAAAACTATAAAAGCTGGTTAATAAAATAGAGTAAGGAGTTTAAAAAGCATTCCCTTATTTTTGTAAGTAAAAAGGTATCTTATATAATAATGCGATTTAATGCATTAAAATCATTACAAAATTAAAACTAGTAGAGAAAATTAAAATTAAAATATTTAAAACTTCAAACACAATTAAATGTTCGCAACACATCGACACATCCTTATTTCATTCATCAAACATACATTCGTATCGAAAATTGTTTTTTAATTATTATTAAATAAACACGGGTTGGAGAGCTGAACTTAGATTCAATTAAACCGAATATCCAAGATTTAATTTTTAATAGTATCACAAATCTGGAGAACTGAAAGAAGAACAGAAAGAACTCATCAGAAACACTTTGTCGGTTAAGGTATGAAAGTGATGTGATTGGTTTCGGTTCAACCCTACGGTTTTCAATCGCTCCAGATGATCCCGGCTTTTAATTAACCCAAATTAGCATTTTCATTAACCATTTTAGTTAAGTTTTACGGGTTCGGCAATCCCACATTAACGTCGATCTGGCCCTAAAACCAACGAATTCCCGTGGGTGTTTCCCCAAGTTTGATGGCGCCTCACGCTTGACACCCACAGAGTGAATTTCACTTCATTCAGAAAGAGCCGGCGAACCAACTTAATTTGAATGTTTTATTGTCGCTTGACGCTACTTAAACTTCGACTTATGAATATTAAATCGTCTCTCTGGGCGGGAAGGGGATGGAGTTTGAGTTTGATGGAGTTATTAGTTCCCCGCCGCTAATGAAGCAACATACACACACGCTCCTCTGCTCATGGCTGGACGAGATCTTTGCCACCTCCACCTCCCCCACTAACAAACAATAAATAAATGTGGAAAAACTAAGACGAGAAAATGGGAAATCGGGTAAATTTCTGAAAAGCTTTCAGGGCGTGTACGCTATCGCTGAGTTATAGTTCTTGACAACTGATTTATCAGAGATCACGAGTCGCACGCAGCCGCAGGTGGTGCAGTTGCTTTTTTATTTTCGGCTGCACCACATAAATTCCACCGTAGCGTGGTTGGAGATCAAAGCTGCAGGAGATTCCCGGAATAGTGGGGGGAGAGGATGGTCCCAACATATGTCGGAATGCAGAACTGCATTGCCACAGGTGTGAAAGGTGAACGGGGCGGAAAGTGCGTTAGAAAGCCAGGGAACATGGTTGGGCTCTTAGTGAAATTTAATTAAAACAAGATACGAGTGGCGTTCGAAAGAGTCACTGACACAGCCCTTGCCTTTCCTATATGAGTGCCATGCGCACCAGTCATAAAAAAAAGTTGTGAGTCTTTTTTAGGCCTCCTTCGGTGAAGGCCAGCGAAACAGCGAAATAGAAATGGTAATGGTAATCGGCTAATTGAAAATTCCCAGCACGTGCTGCTATTTCTGCTCCCGTTCGTTGACAGTGGCACCGCACAGTGCGTGCTGTGAGTATGCGCTTACCTTATCATTATTATGATTATGATTTCAAGAGACTATCTACTTCCGCAAAGTACGAATTTTTTAGCTTATCGGGAGTATTTGTCCCATCTTATCTCTTTTTTTAGCATGGGTAATCATAGCCTAAGTAAAACAGTGTTTTCAGATAAGAATACCAGGAAAATTTTACGTTACTATAAACCAAGTTGCGCTACTATTACTCATTAATCTAATAAATAAAAGCAGATTTTCAGCTGGAGGCTTTTCTAAGAACTAAAAAAAAAATTACATCATAAAAGTCTATCACATTGTGGGATTTATATATCCAAAAACCAATAACTTTTATATTAAGCCACCATTAATTTATTTTTTAGATTAAATCTTATCACAAAATAAGTAAATATTAATATTTAATTTATAAATATTAATTATCTACTTAAAATACTTGCTAGTGCCACTGTAATCAAACGTTTTGGCCCCTGGCCCTCGCACTTAATTTCTTCTTCGTTTGTTCAACAAACTGTTTTGCCCTCTTAAAACGAGCTAAACATTAATTTTCTCCCTAAATTGAATTTTTCGCCATAAAGAGTGAGTTTAACGATCAGTTTGAGGCACTGGCGCACTGCGGGGTAGGCAGATCGGTTTTCCACATGTCGCTGTCGACGCCCCGCTAAATGGCCCGCTAACGTTTTGATTTTTCCAAGCACTCGACTCTTGGCCAAATTATGCTATAAATCAATTTGATGTTGCCATCAATTGTTTACATCGGGGATTCCTACATATATATTCATATGCTGCAACGGTATGCAAGGAATTTCCAATCCGAAATAATTAGATTCAACTATCTATAAACAATTTTTGAATGCACTGAAAACAATCAATTAATTGGACAAAGCATAAACTTTATGGCCGAGACATAAAAGAAACATACATCTGTGTAAATAAAAACGAGGTTGTGATGATTTCTGACAGCCTATAAAGTTCTTTCTCGTTCCCTGGTGGGTGAGTGTGAAAACCCACAAAAAATATGAATAAAACTTTTAATTTATGAGTGTTTCAGGTCTTAAAAAAAATGTTATTATACCCTTGGTAACATTAATTAAAAAGTTAAGAATTAAGAAGCATACAATTCTTTCATGGGCTTATTTCAATTTTATAGTTGAGTTTTCAGTTTATTTTGATTGATTTTGTAGTAATATCATAATTTTTAAATTATATATATTAATGATTTATTTTGTTTTTTATTAAAATTCCAGGCGGTCAACTCAAGACAAAAAATGGCCAAAAATATGTATTCAATGGACCTCCGTCGGGGGTTTATGTTTCCAAGGCGTGCCTGATCATCGCCGCCTTCATCTTCCTAGTGGCCCTGCTCTTTTCCATCGCAGTCACCTACTTTGTGACCCGGCAGGGAATCAGCCCCAAGGAAGTGGGTTCCGGGTGAGTTGTTGTTGTTTTGTGTTGGGTGTAAACCGAAACCCAAATCAAATCCAGGCGTGGCTTTGCTTATTTAGTGTTCTTCTGGTATTTGTTTTCTGTGGTTTCGTTTTGCATTTTTTGCTAAACGTTTTGGCAAGCGTGCTAATTGGCAGTCGAAGGAGAGACGACGACATGACCTCATTGGGAAAGTGAAAGTTAAAGTGGTTTAGGGAAGGGTTCCCCCGAGAATTGGGTGTGACCCGAGCACTTTGCATGAACACAAGCTTGATTACCAACTGGTTCTACCTCTTCCGTTCCTTACAGTTGCATCAACCCATCATCAGCCGCCGATCATCCCATCCAAACCGCTGGCTGGGTGAGTGTTAACTCTCCTCCGCCCACGCAGCTGGACACGCCCTCGCTGACCACGAGTGCTCCACTGCCACCGGCAGTGCCGCCCATTGTGGAAAAGGAACAGAAGGCTGTGATGGCTCCGCCAGTGGGTGACATACCAGTGCCGGCGACCGAAATCGAGGATAACACCACCAAGCCCACGGATCGACCCCTCAAGTTCTACGAAGGCTGGAGACCCCTGCACTACGGGTGAGTTGATTAAACAATGTGCCATTAGTGGGGTGGCTCCTCAAGTAATTTTCCACTTAAGCTGCAATTGTTCCTAATGAAAATCACCGCCCGTCAAGAGCTCTGTGCTCCTTGTGTTGCTTAAATTGCTTTGCATGTTCGCCATTCGATTCGAGGAAAGATGCAACTGACACTCAAATTGCTCACTCAGATCTCCCCGGCGTTTCCGGCTCTGTGTATCTCTTGGCTGTAGCTGAAACTAGTGTCGGAGTCGATCCAGGTCATGTCCCGGCGACGGTTGACGGCGCTCTTAATCAGTTTGTTTGACCAAAGTGCATCTATCGTGATGTGTTGTGACAAGTTAAGAGAACTGCCTGACAAGTGATATTAGTTTGATAACTAAATCGTTTAACTAGAGACGCTTAGAAGAGCCGACCAGATTGTGGGAAATCAAAGCAATTAAGTATCAGGTTTTTAAGAGGGTTTTAAGTACATAATACAGGAAGGGAAATCAATAATAATTAAGATTAAAAGTGATTATTTAAAGAGGTATTTAAATTGTCGAATCTATTGAGTGTTTTGACAACTAACTTTAGTAACTCAGTTAAAGAGGGGTACACTTAGATACTTTTAATCAGAAATATGCAATTTTTTGTATTGTATAAATATGTTTAATATTTATATATGCAAAACATGGCCTCCTCTTAACCCTTCAATATTTCCAGCATAAAGGAAACAGACCCAAGTTGTCCCCAGACATTAGTTTATAGAACCCTCCTTCCTTCTGCGACTTCCTGGCTCCAAATGCTATAACATTGTAATGGGATTAAGAGGCCAAACTTTTACCAGGCCTTTACTCATAAATATCGCTTGCCACCCCCCTGACATAGCCTTAGTCCCTTATTCCCTTATCTTTATCCTTGGAATCGCCTAAGACCCGCGAACTGTTTCACTCGCATCCGCCCCAAGCCAAGCCCCATTGACGTCACAGTTCTGGGGTCGTGTGTACACGTTTATTTTTCTATTACCACAGTTACCTAAAAACTGGGTCAAGGATTGAGCCGTCGCTGTTCAGTTGCTCCAAAGGTGGACACCAGTCACTTGAAGTGGCCAACATACAGCTAGTTTAGGTCGCCACAGGAGATGGCCAACCAGCGGTCACACTCCAGAGTAAAGGCGGCATAGATCTGAGGAAACCATAAACGCACGCCGACTGTCGACATGACATAATGCGCCAGCTACTTGGGCCGGGGTAGATGCTCCGATAGGAGATGGCAGATGCTTTGGCCAGATGAAGATGCGCGGCTCCGCGGTAGCCGCATTGCATTAATATAATTGACACAGAAAGCCCAAGCTGGGCATTAATTCGAGCACCGCACGCAGCCTCAGACTCCGGGGAAAAGTCGGACTAGAAGTCTAAGGAGGGAAAAGTCGGACGAGAAGTCCAAGGAGGGAAAAGTCAGGAGAGAAGCTGGGGGGAAAAGTCGTAGATACAAGACGGGGCAATCGATGCTTGATGGATGGCGGCAAGTGCAGCCCAAGTGCTGCACGATCCCGCGGATCGATGGCAACTGATTTTGCAGCTGCCGATCAGAGCAACACTGTTGAACAGTATCTGCAAAATGCTCTCACTCCCATACCCATTGCAAATTGCTAGAAGCCCGCTTCCTGGTTGCCCCAAGCGCACGCATTGTAAGCCAATCGCCTCAATTAATTGCAACTAGGCGCAAAGCCAGCACCCAGGGGATTCTAGATTGGCGGCGGCCTGAAGAATGGTGAATGGTGGATGGAGGCTGGAGGCTGGAACTCCAGCAGGCCACATCTGCCAGTGGGTCTGCGGCATTCTTGGCATTTGTGCTGGGGGAATTGATATTTAATCTAAAGGGAATACCCTGTAGAGCATTGATTGGCTCGGGTAGGTTACATTTAATGTTAAGTTTAAGTAAGGCGAAGCTTAAAAGATATATCAAATAAATAGGTATCTCGTAAAGTATGAGATATAGCCTGAAATTAGGATCAAGGAGATTTTAGTTTCTATATAGGATACACTCAGATTTTGTAGAAGCTTCCTTCAAGCAATAAAATATTCTAAAATATTTTAATAGGGTACTCCATCCTCCATATAATAAAGTTTACCACACAATTATCGCGCTTCTTGTTTGGCTTTGATTGCCGTGGCGACTTATGATGGCATGCATTTCATTTGCCGCCATCCCCGACTAATGGCGGCGTCCGAAGTTCGAGGCAGATCGCACTGGCAATTGCATTGCCCCCGAATGTGCACCCGGATGGGTGCCAAACACATGTGCAGACTGTTCTCCTGCCTGAACTCGCGGCGACTGATTGATTGATTGGCACTTTTGACGGGGCCAACCTGACATTTTTGGCAGCCATTTGCATTTCACCTGCAATCTGGCAAGCTATTTTTATGATACTAACAAGTATGATGATACCTTCTCCTCCCCTCTGGCAGCCTGCTCATCGAGCCCCATGTGGAGGTGTCGGCCAGCAACGGCAGCCTGACCATCGAGATCGAACGGGATGTCTCCAAGGTGACCAGCTGGGAACCCATTGTGCTTGATGTTCACAACGTAAGCATCTCCAATGTGCGGGTGATACGAGCTTCATTACCCGGCAGGACCAGCAATGCCAGTGATGAGCAGGAGGTGGACTTTGACAGCGATTATGGCGATGAGAATGGCACATTTGTGATCCACCTGGACAAGGCTCTGTCCGCGGAGAGACAGCTGCGACTGCTTCTGAGCCTGGACTTTGTCAGCCAGCTAACAGACACTCTGCAGGGCGTCTACAAGACCAGTTACCTTAATCCAGACACCAAGAAGACTGAGTAAGTGGATGAATAATATTTAAATTAAATTTCCAAATACTTACTTAATCTCTCCCTACATTCAGATGGGTAATCAGCACGCAGTTCTCCCCCATCGACGCCCGACGCGCCTTCCCCTGCTTCGATCGTCCCGACATGAAGGCCAACTTCACCATCAGTATCATCCGGAGCACAGAGTTCAAGATGGCCCTGTCCAACATGCCCAAAGCGCACAGCACGCGCTACCGGCCTGGCTACATCAGAGACGACTTCCTGACAACTCCCAAAATGCCCACTTACCTGGTGGCCTTTATCGTGTCCAACATGGTGGACTCACAATACGCGACGCTGGACAGTGAGATGGCGCCACGAGTGGAGCTCTGGACAAGATCGCCGTATGTCAAGATGACTCACTATGCGTACAAAATGGTGCGAAAGTTCCTGCCCTACTATGAGGACTACTTTGGCATCAAGAACCAGCTGCCCAAGATCGATCTGGTTTCAGTGCCGGAGTTTGGATTCGGAGCAATGGAGAACTGGGGACTGATTACGTTCCGGGACTCGGCGCTGCTCGTGCCTGAGGATCTAGAGCTGGCCTCCTCCTCATACCATATGCAGTTTGTGGCCGATATAGTTGCCCATGAGCTGGCCCACCAGTGGTTTGGCAATTTGGTCACGCCCAAGAGATGGGACGACCTCTGGCTGAAAGAGGGCTTCGCCTGCTACATGAGTTTCAAGGCCCTGGAGTTCTCCCATCCAGAGTTCCAGGTGATGGACACTTTCACAATTTCGGAGTTCTCGGCCTCGATGGAACTGGACTCGGACAACACCTCTCACGCTATTTCCTTCGAGATGCGTTCCACCAGCGACGTGCAACGCATTTTCAACCCCATCAGCTATTCCAAGAGCACGATCCTGCTGCGCATGCTCAACTCTATTGTGGGCGACGAGGCCTTCCGCTCGGCCACTCGGGATCTGCTAAAGAGGTTTGCCTATGGCAACATCGACAGAGACGACTTGTGGGCTATCCTCACGCACCATGGCCACGAACAGGGCACGCTGCCAATGGATTTGTCCATCAAGCAAATCATGGATTCGTGGATCACGCAGCCGGGCTATCCGGTGGTCAATGTGGAGCGCCGTGGCGCTGATCTGGTGCTGCGCCAGGAGCGCTACCTACTGCCCACCAAGAACCCTGCCGACCAGAGCCGCTGGTTTATCCCCATCACCTTCGAGACGGACGAGCTGCACAAGGGCGACAACGTGCCCACACACTGGATGCGTAGCCAGGACGAGGAGGAGCTCGTCGTGAGCGACGTCTTCACAAACAGTGCCAACAACGACAACGTGATCTACCTGAACCTGAACCGCCAAGGCTACTACCGGGTTAACTACGACATGACCTCCTGGCTGGCCCTCAAAAAGAACTTTAGCACGCTGCCGAGGATAACGCGAGCCCAGCTGCTGGACGATGCCCTGCACCTGGCTCAGTCGGAGTACCTGACCTATGATATACCGTGAGTTGGAAACTTAAGAAAATATATAAAAGAAATATCTTTTTTATTGAATCATATAATACTGCAGTTTAACCTTCCTGATGGAACTATACACGGCTGTGGATGACGAGTTGCTGTGGAGCGCCGCCAGCCGCGGACTGAACTATCTCGCCAACAACCTCAAGAGAGAGCCTGCCTATGAGACATTTAGGGTGGGAATTCATTGAAAATATTCTGCTTTCTTAATACTTATAATAATAATAATTAAATAGGCCTTCATGAAGTTTATAGTACGTCCTGCCTTTGATCGCTTTGGTCTGAATGAGCCGGACAATGAGTCCCATCTGCAACTTCAACACCGAGCCATGGTGGCCAACTTGGCCTGCAAGTTCAACTACGATCGCTGCACCCAAGTGGCCCAGATTAAATTCCGAGAGTGGATGCGGGATCCCAGGAAGAATCCGTGAGTTTAGCACACCTCCTTAATAAATAAGCTCTTTAAACCAATTATCTTCCATAAAAAACAGCATCAAGCCGAATCTCAAGTCAGTGATTTACTGTACAGCTTTGGCGGAGGGCTCCTTCCAGGAGTGGTACTTCGCTTACAAACAGTACAAGACGACAACGAGTGCCTCGGAGAAGGAGGAGATCCTGGGCTCGCTGGGCTGCACCACCAAGCCATGGCTGCTGTCCAAGTGAGTGTCAATAGCACACCAATTAAAGCAAGATTTCAATAGTCTCCTTTCTGTAGGTACCTCAACATGACCATCAATCCCACTTCGGGCATCCTGAAGCAGGATGGAGACCGGGCCTTCATGTCGGTGGCCTACAACGCCGTGGGCCACGAGCTAGCCTTTGACTTTTTGCAGAGCAACATCAAGGAGATCGCAGAATAGTAAGGATACTTGATTCTTCTAAATAAATATATGTTCATTTTTTTATGATCTTCTGTAGCTATGGCGACGGCTTCTCCACTGTGTCTGCGATGATCAAATCTCTGACCGTCTACATGAACAAGGACTATCATAAGCATAAGCTGCAGGATCTGGCTGCCACCTGCCGCAAGCTGGGCCTCCGTGCCGTGGAGTCCACCATCAATCTGGCTCTGGAGCAGGTCAACAACAATGTCTACTGGCGCAAGCACTCCTACGACAGCCTAAAGGTCTTCCTCGAGGGCATCGTCAGCGAGTTCCAGATCAACATCTTCTAAGCCAATGGGGAAAACTCAAATTGATTTCAACCAAAAATACGCGATTTAGTTTATATAACCACTACCATTATTTGTATTCATGCGAAGGCCTCAAATTAATTTTACGAAACGAATTATTTGCGAAAAGTGATATAAACGTGTAAGTTAGCCAGCATAGTTTAGGTAACCGATTTACTTTTTGCAATTGTATATTTATTTATTTGTAAGTCGCGCTTCTTCTGCTTCTTGGCATTGCTCTGCAACGTTCCTACTAAAAATAGAAAGCAACCGGCAACACAAACACACAGTTCGATCTTCGAATAGCTCTCATTCACCGCATCACTTCAGGCGTCTGTTTTAGGCCACACTTGATACACTACATTTATACTATATACTGCAAATCTAATGCTGCTTGTGTAAAATCTGTATTACCCTTACTTATGAGTGTCGAGTACCTTACGTTCGTACACACCCCTAGGTCCTAAGCGAATCAATCTAGCACTAAGCGAACCAAAAATCTATTTTTTAGTCAGTCCAAAATCAAGGTGGGGAAGAGAAGTTGAGGTAGACAGGAAACCGAGTGTCCTTAATGCATGGTTTTGAAATGTTGCTGTGGCATGAAGACACACAAAAATATATTTATTAACGTACGAGTACCTATTACGTATTTTGTAAAGCCCAACACACACGGAAATACTTGTATCGCTGCTGCACAACCATGTAAATAAGTTTTAAAGCTTACACTAAACATTTAAATAAACTATGTATTTACGTAATTTTATTCAAAACGAGAGTGTATTATTCTTTGGGTTAAGGTTTCTTTAATATTATCTTCGCTTATTAGCGACAAAAAAATTATATTTTATACATATTTAAATATTTAACGGAATAATTCTAAAAAAAAAAACAAACAAAAAAACACTTTGGCAATGTTACTTATTTGAATGTCTATCTAATGTATCCCTGGTATGACTATGATGTGTCGATACTTATTGATATACTTTGTATTGAAAAGTATCGATATATTGTTATTGGGATAAATTGGCAGCACAAATAGTCTGGCAATGCTGGTCGCCAGATTTTCGGTGATGAGCTACCAGCATTGCCAGAGTGTTCGTAAGAGAGCGACCAGCGTTGCCGGACCGTGCCTTCATTCATGTTAAATTAAATAAATAAATCGATTGCGAAAATTTAAATTTGTCTCTTTTTCTAAAGAATTAACATAATTTTAAGTTCCTATTAATATTTCCGATTTTCGGTTTTATTCACTCGTTCTACATTTACATTTACAAATTCGAAAAGGGAGCGCTGTAGTTAATTAAAAATGCGTTTTATTTCTATAGGATTTTTTTTTAAATATGGTCATATGATAAATATGGTCACATTTTACGGTCATGAATTCCAAAAAACGACAATTTTGCCGCTAGGTTTAACAAACAAATCTCGGCTCAAAAAGTAAGTAAAACGTTTTACATAGAGTTCTTTGGCACATTTAATTATTCCCGACTTAGTGTCCGCCCGGAGGAAGTGGCAGCCTTCGGAGGAGGACTGCTTCATCGAGATCTGGAAGAACAACCTGTACCTGTTCGACAGTAGCAAGAAACTGGTCGAAATTTATGCCGAGCTGCAGAAACATTTCCGAGAAGTGGGCATCGATGTAAGCGGCCAAGTAATCAAGAGCAAAATGGAATCTTTGAAGCGAAAGTACTTTAAGTCTGTATCTTGGGTTTAACTGTCAAACCTGGGCATAGTTTTTTACATGTTTTTCCAATTCCAGTTTGTTGCAGGCCGACCGAGACGATAAATCTTCCTGGGAGCACTTCGACACGATGGCCGCCATAACATTAGCTACCTCCAAGGGGTTAGCCAAGGATCCCGACTGGGACGACGTTAGTAGTCACCGTAAGATCTCATAATGTGTGATTTAGGAAATGTTCTAATGTACACTCTTGCAGACCATCAGCAGAAGTCGATTTATATGAACGACGACGCTGAAGCACAAATGTATTCCGGTTCGTGTAATCCATTGCATCCTTAAACCATCCTAGTAATCGCTGTTTTTTGTAGACGGACCCTTTAACTCTGTCTACGTGGAGGAGTCTCCCAAGTATTTCTTCAGGAGCGAGGACGGCAAACGGTCAAGGCAGAGCACAGCGTTCCAAAAGAAGAGGCAGAGAGTTAAAAAGGCACCAGCGAAACAACGAAGATTCTGGAACTCCGCTGAGGAAATCACATTTGTTAACGTCTGGGAGCAGTTCCACTCCGAGCTAATGAGTGAGCGCAAGAAGATGGATGTCTACAAAGACATGAAACAAAAACTCGACGGCCTTGGCCTCCATGTGACGCCAAATGATATCAAGTCCAAAATGGAATCGCTGACACGCACGTTCAGGTGAGCACCTCCTTGAGCCCTATAATTCTTTGAATTCGTTCACACTTATTACAGGGCTCAGCGCAATATTGCTGGTGATAAGTCGGAGTGGATTCACTACACCAAACTGGCTCGGCTTCTAAGCCACCTTGAACCCATCAAATTCGAACCCTTTCCGGAGACGAGCAGCAGCTCCGAAGACGATTTGCCCTGGCTCAGCGAGATGCAGCCAAAAGTAGAGTTAATTGAAATCCCCACAAACTCTAGCGATTCAGTTGTCCATCAGTATGAGGATTGCACTCAGCCGTTCCCGTCCAGCCCTTCAATAGATATTGATTTTACCCCGAGCTTTAAAGTTGAGAGATTTAATGAAGTGCAACCAAAAGAGAGACCCGTAAGTGATAAGCAAACAGCAGCTGAAGAGTTTGGCCAATTCGTGACCAAAGAGCTGGGTGTTCTGAATGATGATTTGCTCATAGAAGCAAAGCGCAGAATCTACAATATCATATGCAGCCTGCAAAAGAAACAAAATGATCTTAATAAACTTAAGTAATTAAACAAAACCATGAAAACCGTGTGATTATTCTGAGTGAGAGAATATAAATTCGAAGAGTTCCATACTTCTATAAAGTCACAGAAGACTCTTCCTATCTTTTTTATAAAAAGAAAAAAATGTATGTCAACAGAATTTGTTGGAATCTTGGGCTATCCTAAGATCGCGGACTGAGCTGTTTTCAAATGGCAATTTAATGCACTGAAACCAATAAAGATATTTTCTTCATATAACATTTAAAGATTATAAACAATGACAATCTCTTAATACGCATATAGCATGTTTCCTTGATAAGCTGAACATGTACATATGTACATCTTCCAAGTCTTTATAGATTTTGTGACTTGTTGGTATATAAATTCAGCTTCTCCCTCTTGGATTATCAGTTCTGTTTACTGTGGCATCCGATCCTGACTCAACAATATGAAATTGGCAATATTTCTGGGGTAAGTTATTCAAAACACTTTTATTTCGTGACTAAAATTTAAAGCTTCAAAGTTGCAGATGTTGCATCCTACTTTTCCTCAGCACCCTCTGCCTGGGCTATACACCTCGTCAAGCTCAAACTGAAATGCAGAGAGTTCTTCAAATTATGCGCAGCTCCTCGGATGACCGGACTAAAATCAGGAACATACCATACTTACTGGCTCTATATAATCGGGTATCGCCTTATATGCCGCCCAGGAAGAGGCAGGGGCTGGACAGACTTGTCGCCACGCATACGGACGCTTTATTGGTGGATGGTGTGCCAAGCCAAGGAGGACGCAAGAGCAAGTATGCTGCCGGAGTGCTGACGAGTGTAGCTAAAGAAACGGCAGTAGGATTTTTTAATGAACTCGGTGGAACAATCTACAATTGGCTACTTAGATTAGTTCAAGGGGATTCGAACAGTAACAAAAATGTATTGTGATATTGTTCCTCACATTTTGAATAAAATATTGGTTTCCCTTAAAGGAAAACTTTAAAAATGTATAAATTAATTTGGAATAAAAGAAAAAAAGAATAAGAAAAAAAGATCTTATATAGGTTCTACCGAGATTTGAACTCGGATCGCTGGATTCAAAGTCCAGAGTGCTAACCATTACACCATAGAACCGTGCTGTCATTTTTGCACAAAACAAAACATTCACTGCGGCGGAACAACGCCTGTAAATAAGCAAATTTTCACTTGGCCTATTTCAAAATATAGAATATTAATGAGAAAAATTTTAATAAAAATTATTATTAATAGAAAAATACAATAAAAAAAGGACGAAAAATAATTTCGTTACAGAAGGTTCTACCGAGATTTGAACTCGGATCGCTGGATTCAAAGTCCAGAGTGCTAACCATTACACCATAGAACCTCGATGCAGGGCAGCTGCTAAAATACACTTTTGTGCCACAGCCTCTATTTTCTGGCCGACGGGGTTGTTTTTAACATAGCGAATAAGGCATGTGTGTTTTGTACAAATAATTTTAATCATTGTATTATAAACAATAGAGAAAGCACATATATGGTATGTTTTTTGTAGCCAAAGCCATTGCATTGGTGTGACAATTTTTTAAATTTTAAAGATAAACTGGCTAATATGTAGTTAGTAAAGTTAGTTGAAACAAAGAGTTTTCAAATTCTTATACTCTATACTTTGGTTAAATAAATTTGATAACTTTCACGGATAAGTTTGCGTGTGCTGTCAACCCCTTATATATTTGGTAACCAAGCAAGCCGGCACATTTTTGTTGGATCAATAACTTCAATTCAAAACAACGAGCCCATAACATCTTTTTTATTCAATTCCCAGTGCAAAGCTAAAATAATGCAATCGGAAAAGAAAAAAACCCTCTTAGAGAAATATGAAATACCATTAAGCCACCTGGACTTTGCCTACGTGGAGACATGCGGGAATGCACGGGAAATGGAGAAAATCGTGCACATCCTACGCTCCGGCGAGGAGGGATATTATCCAGACCTTTTAAGGTGCTCTGAGGAGAAGTTAAAGCAGCTGAAGCCGGACAGCAAATTGTTTCGCTTTGAGGAGAACATCAAGAAAAGTGATATCCTTGACAAGAAGGAACTGAAACCCATATTGGTTGGTTCTCTAATTTTAATTTTAAATTGTTTCAAGTATAAGATAATTCCTATCGATTTAGGATTGGACCCAAGACATTAAAACAAAGGATACTGCCTTAAACGAGTTAAAAAACGAAAAACAGTTTCTGGATCTACCTTCTATACGCAAACTGGGCAAAATCGAGCTGGACAAACCGAGCACTGGGCCAGCAAAGCCCGCCCCAGCTGCATCACCACAGCCGGCAAAGGCCAAGGAAAGCCGGATAAAGTCAACGGACTATAGTAAGTGGGATAAATACGATCCCGATGAGGAGATACTGCGCATGGATCTGGACGAGGAGCGCAGCAAGGAGGAGGCAGATTTGAAGATTCCCATTAAAGATAAGCCAGTTACCAAAGAAGAGTTGAAGGACGAAAAGCAGGCCATGTATGAACGCCTACAAACACAGCTAAAGAGACTTAGCCAGGTAGAACGTGAGAAATTTGCAGACAAGTAGGTGTCTTCCAGTACTTTCCCCTAATGTTATATGTATTTTTTTTTTTTATAATTTAACCATTTTTCCCTAAGACACCGCCTCCGTGGAAATGAGTACTTCAAGGCCAAGGAGTATGACAGTGCTATAGAAGAGTATAACTGTGCCATTTTATATGATCCTGACAATGCAGCCCGGTCTTACAACAATCGGGCTATATCTTGTAAGATATACATATAGCTAATACGAAGTTTTTTCTTTATAACTCAATAAATTACTAATAAATTACTTACTAAAATTATTTTCTTACAGATATGAAACAAAGCAACTATGTGGCCGCTATAATGGACTGTGAGGCGTGTCTACAGCTGGAGCCGGAAAATATTAAGGCTCGTCTCCGCCTGGCAGAGGCAAACTATGCCCGAGGAAAACGTCGCGAGGTAAGTGAATATTTGATTAAAAACGAAAATGTTTTATTTCCTCTTTCTTCTTAGTCATATTACCTTTACCAGCGCGTGCTTGAATTGGATCCTGAGAATGCCAGTGCCCAGCAGTCTCTAAAGAATTTAAATTCTCAGTTGGGGGAACTGGCTCCAGCCAGTGCCACGCGTTTGATGATCGAGGAGCTGAAACCTGAAGCCGATGCTAGAAAACCCAAGGAAAAGACTGAAGTTAAGCCATTACCAGTGGAGCAACCAAAAGCAGAAAAGAAAGCTCCACCACCGGTGGCCAAGAAGTCAACTGTGGCCAAGAAGCCGACTGAGGCTCCGCCTGCTAAGGAATACGATCTGGCCGAGCTGGTGAAGCCGAATCGTGTGGTCAACAGTAAACTGGTTTCTGCCGCCCAGGCCTTGGGCAATAAGCTCCAGGCTCCACAGGCCAATTCACAGAAGAAGCCAGCTCAGCCCAATCTGTCGCCCAACGAAGCGATGCCATCAATGTTGCGTATGCCACAGGACAACCTAAACACCAGCAATAAGCTTCTAATTCAAGAGATTTAATTGTATTTACTTAAATGAAAATAAAGATAGAATGGCAATAGGTTCGCATTTTCACAAGTTGTACTATGTGGGGTTTTATTTTAATGATAATGATATTTCAATTAAGTTTCTTTTGATAATATAATATTAGGTGTTTATATGTTTTAATTTAAAGAATATCGTCTTTGCCTCTTTAGAAAATTCTTTGTATACATCTTCCTTCAGTCGTCTCTCGCCGAACACTCAAGAAACAGCTTCTTTTGTCTTCTCTCGACACAGAGGGCTCTGTGGATCGTCTATTTCAATTACTTCTGAAGCAGTTTTTTTATGTAGCGACCCACGACGAGGAAGGGACGTTGCTCGAACTCGTGCTTCTGGTCCATGGAGATGGCAACCTCGAAGGAGGTTTGATTGAATTTTTTCATAAAAAAATACCTGGGTATTCCACTCACCTGATCTCCATTGAGACGATTGATAATGGTCACACACACATCGCCGGCCTTGACCCCGACCTTGTGGGTTACCGAGGCAAACATGCTGGCCTCCATCTCGATGTTGAGGATGCCCAGGCTATGGCACTTTTGCAAGAATGCCATCTTATCCTCGTCGGAGTACTCGCATATGGCGCCATCGGTACGTCCCTGACCTGGGTCAATTCAAACGCAATTGAGCATCGCACTTTTCCGGGAACTCATAGCACTTACCCTCGTAGAAGCAGTCTGTTCCCATCGTATTGCCACTTACGGTTTGGAAAGTGTCCTTGGCATCGACACCATATGCCATGATGTCCTTGATCACCTCCTCGGAGAACTTAGCTGGTCGCACCACACGCTGCCCTAGAATGGCCTGAGAAGTAGATTTGAAAAGTCATCATGTGTTTATACATAAAAGTAGTCTAAAATTACTATAGTAATTTTCAAGAGCAGACAAATAGAATTTTGACTCAGAACCTTTTTTGTCAGGGATATTTTTTCTTGCTATATGTTTCTCTTTATATTTTAAACTATTAAAAATCCTTACAATACTTACAATCTCGTGTTCATTGCGCAACAGCCCGTTAAACGCATCCCTAGTGACCACCACTGTGCCAGGTGGCACTCCCAGGCCACCACAGGTGCCTATTCTCAGGAAAACAGGATCCTGGCAGCCGGCATACTTGACCAGCTTGAGCAGCTCGTGCAGGACCACGCTGAATGTGGAGGAGCCAACGCCATGGCTGCAGCACAGCACCGGTCCCACCTTGTACATGGCATAGCGGTTTCCGCGAGCGCACAGATCCTGCGGATCACTTGAGTCCGGCACACCCAGCACCTCCGACAGATAAACAGCGAGAGCCCGCATGCGGGAACCAGTGCCACCCATGCAGATCACCTATAGATATCAATATCAAGGTCATAAAAGTGGTATTCAATCTCAAAGACTCACCTGGACATCTCCGAACCTCTGCTGGATGTCACTGGTGTCATTTGTGTTGGCTACATTTATATCCAGGTGGTATAAATAGTCCGAGGACATGGCCTTCAAATTAGGATTCAACAATTCGGGAACGCTAAAGATCGCACTTTTTAAGTAAGGACAAATATATGGTTCTTCTTACTCACCGCTTGGACATTTTTTAAATGTTTGTCTAAGTGTTTACTTTTTTAACAAAGAGGGGAAATCTAAAAACAAGACACATATACATACATATTTGTTTTGGATTGGGAAATATATATAATTTGATATACGAGTTCTTCGCCCTTGAAAAATGTTTGTTCACATGCCGGCAACCGAGTGGTCGTTGCCAATTTCCTAATCTTATCTATATGCTCAATGAAAACTTTAGTTTTTAGTAAGAATCTATACAAATGTTGCAAATTTATTTACATTTAAAGTGGCTAATTTATATTATATGAAATATATATATTTATAATGTTCTGTATAACTGTCTGTTATCATATATAGCACTCCTATGAGTTTATTTTTATTTTTACTCAAAGTATTAAATATTGTTTATCAAGACACGTGGCGACAAAGACACTTGTAAATTATAGCACTTTCCACTGACCAATCCGATCCGTTTGCTTCGACTGCTGGCAATAGACTGAGGAACTGGACGTTGGAAACAATCCCCCTGGCAGTGCATATATTTCCGACAAGAGAGGCAAGTGAAATCATAAGAAAGAGTACTAGGAAAATGGAGGGGTATATTGTATTTCTGGAAATTATGGAAATGTAGAAGCAGATGGGGAAAATAGGTTGTCCAGTGTATATCACCTTTTGGTATTAGAAATGTATTTAACAAGTAGAATATATATCCCTACCTTATATAGTATATTTATAAACAAGGACTCCGGTACTAAGTATTTCTGTGTCGATCAATCTGGACTTTAAAACTCATACTTATTTCATTTATTTATATTGAGTGTCTTCTATTACAAATATTTAAATATATAGCAGAAGCTGGGAAGGAATATTTATTTATCTCTCCGGATTACCTTACCTTAAATGACCAAAATATATCTCATCCATAAAATTAAACGGCTCCCAAAAATGAAAACAAATTCCTTGTATAATTTAATTACAATTTGTTTTTAATATACCATTGAAATATTTGTTTTTTTATATTATTTTTCATAAATTTCGTCTTTACAATATAACTTGTATATTTTTCATGTGCTTTCCGTAATCATATTGATGTTAATTTTCAGCATTTTGTTCTATTTGGTATTCTTTTTTTTACGTTGACAGAACTAGATAGAATAGGATTAACTGCTGCTGGTTTTTGGTTTAGACTTGAGTGTACGGTAGCAACATTAATCAACATGTATATTTAACAAATGTTTAGGAATTTCAATATAATATAATAGAATAATTTATGAAATTTGAATTTAGCATTAATTGTTATAGTTAAGTGTGTTTATTATTGTTAAACCTCCTGCTCGCTTAGCCCCATTCAAAATATGCAACATAACAATTAACAATTATATTCATTTTAATATATGATTCGTTTTTATCAGGCTTGTATTTGTCATCTCAATAGCCTTTATTTCTGATAACCTTTGAACATCACACGCGGTGACGTTATTTATATATATTATTTTTATATTAGATTTCTGGTAACATAGTTCAGCATTAAGCAGCTCAATGAATATACGTACAATATGCTGGGGTTTAAATTATGTTATGAGGTTGAGGGGGCGATATACACAGAAATAAAGCTAGGAACTTAATCAGAGCTAAACTAGGGAATGTTGAAACACCGTTGTATACTGGAGAGATGCGCACATATATATGTAGAGTAAGAAGGTAACTTTAAACGAAACTTTGGATCTCCTCGACTTCCAGATTACTCGTGGGCCTGGGACTCCTGCTGGACGAGCTTGAAGCGCCTGGGGGACTTGATGGAGCCCTGATGACCGAAGAGGGACTTCAGCTGGCCATTGTGCGACAGCACCTTGCGTATATACCGCGCCACGAGGATCTGGGGACGCTGTAATAATAATCCGCATTAAATTCAATCTGCGGGAAATATCGATTTCGGACACCCACCTGCTGCCACTCGTGCATGACCTCCTTGGGGGCATTGACCTGGTCACCGTTCAGGCGATTCAGTAGGGCGACGCACACCACCGCAGCCTTGATGCCGGCATGGTGGGTCAGGGCCGCAAAGATGGTGCTCTCCATCTCGATGTTGACCACTCCATTATCCCGCAGCTTCTCCAGGTAGGCAATCTTGTCATTCTCGCTGAACTCGCAGAAGGCACCGTCTAATCGGCCCTGGCCCTCGTAGAAATCATTCGTGCAGAGCGTCTTGCCAATAATAGTGTCATACGGATCGTCGGCGGTGGCCAGGGCTTTCAGCTCGCGGGCCAGCTTCTTGTCCAGCTTGGCAGGACGGTGAACGGTCTCGCCCAGAATGGTCTGCAGAAAGAGAGAGAGAAGAGTT
The DNA here is from genome assembly GCA_008042635.1 of Drosophila nikananu. Lineage (NCBI taxonomy): Eukaryota > Metazoa > Arthropoda > Insecta > Diptera > Drosophilidae > Drosophila > Drosophila nikananu. The sequence continues at coordinate 68,748 of VNJV01018985.1, read as the reverse complement.
TAAATATATAATATATGTACTTAACACCCTAATCATACTCACAAATTCATGGGAGTTACGGAGCTGTCCATCAAGAGCATCCTCGGTGATGATGACAGTGCCGCCCTCCACGCCCACGCCGCCGCAGGTGCCGATCCTGATGAACACGGGATCCTTGCACTTGGCATGGTACATCAGCTTGATCATCTCGTGCATGAGGATGCTGACCGAGGGCGTTCCCATGCCATGACTGACGCAGAGCACAGGACCAACCTTGTACATCGAGTAGCGGTACGAGTAGGCACTGATGTCCTGCAGCTGGGTTCCAGCAGGCAGCTTGTAGCCAATCTCGTTCATGATGAAGTGGGCAAAGTTCTCCATGCGCTTCGGTGTGCCACCCATGCAGACGAACTACAAAGAGAGAGTAAATGATAGTTAAAAAGTTAATATTTACTTATTCCACTACTATAACTAGTTCTTTGTTAAACCCACTTGAAAGCGTATAAGTTTTATTATCAGTCTTCATTAGGAAAAGTTAATAAATCTGGTCAAGCATATAATTAAGTAAAGTGGCCAAGCAACTCGTTTCGTTGGTGCTCCACTTGATTTGATAACAAACAAGGTCTAGGTCTGGGTCTGGTCTCCGCCTCTTTCAGCCGGTTCCGATAATTAATATTGTATGAATAATTCAAGGGGCCTGACTCACCTTAACGTCGCCAAACATCTCCTGCAGGTCGTGGCTCTCGCTGCCCAGTGCCAGGTGATAGAGGATGTCCTGGTCCATGAGCTCGATATTTGAGTTGCGCAATTTGACAGTGCCATCGGAGTATCTGTAATAAAGCAAAATGCAAATTGAGTTATGAGCAACAGCAAGCATTAAATCACCATCAGAACCCCATTGGGGCAAGGGAATGGGAAAAGTTAATTACTTTTCAGCTGACAAGTGCTGAACCCACTGAAAACAGCTTTTGCTCTGATAAAAATGTTATCTATTTCCTAGAAAATAGGCGAACAAGCCCCCAGAAGTTTAATCAACAGGAAATATATTTCGTCATCTGTGGGCATTATTTTGGTTCGCCTCTTAGTCACTCGAAGTATATTCTTTATATTTTTTGTATTTAAATTTGAATTTGAATTTTAGATTTTAATTAAATCTCTCTCTCTCTCTCTTATAAAATTTCCATGACAGAATAAATATTTTTTAATGAATCCAAATTCACATATTTTGCCCAATAATCATGAATAAGCATATAAGCTTTCATTTATATTGGGTTCAAATGTCAGCTTTGAATCTCTCTACACTAATCAAATTCCGCATGGGGAAACTCTGATGTATTAGTGACATTATTTATAGAGACCCCCCTCGTAGCAGGGGCTGCCACCGCCCATCGATATTCCATTATCAAGTGCGTCAAACGGGCAGGCAAGTCGGGAAAAAACATGCTAGAAGCATGAGCAAAACAAAAAACGAAATTCCTATGACTAGAACATAATCACAGAAGTATCGCCGCGGTGACTTGACCTTGATTGATAAGCAAATTTTATATATTTACTTTTTATTTCGTGTGTCGTAAGTTCCACGACAAACATCCGATTATTATAATATATAATATAAAAACAAAATTGGCGTCTCTTGATTTGATGGCCTATGAAACCGGATCACAGCGGAAAGCAGCTGCTGGGTAAAAACTAGCGGAAATTTCTGAAATTGTAGACAGGGTAATCGCTTAGGCGTCACACCCACCGGCCGGTGCAAATATTTGGCCAACTGGCAAAGCGTTTAGCTCGAATCTCTTGTGGTTTGCCACTGTGTTTGGCACTGGCTCTCGCCCCCAGGCAATACTTCTTCGTGCTGCTCTTAGAGCGCCATGGATTTGGGAATTAGTGTGCCAACAAGGCACACAGATTTGTCACAGAGCTAACTAAAGACCGCATTGCAGCAGCCAGATGCACAGTTTGATTAGTCAGTACAGAGAAAGAAAACATGGGTCTTTAGATTTATGTTTACAAGTAAACATTTTAAGAAGAAAACGTATAATAAAGATTAATATTTCGAGGTAGATCAAGATATTGAAGTATTTTTTAATAACCATAAGTAAATCATGTTTGTTTGTTATTCTGCATTGTATCTCTGTTAATTAGATTAATATCACTGGAAAACGAACTTCTTTCCTTTACATTTCATTACTTTCCCGCCAATTGCAACAACCCTCGTCCTTCCAAAGGACAGCAGCAGCTGCAACAAACCAGTTTCAGCCTCCTTACCGCGTTATCCTTTTCACGTACGCATCATCGGTCTCATCGTCCTGCAGCGAGGACCTGTGGGCGCAATCGTAGTGGGCCTTGAAGTCATGCGACTGATTATCTGTAATGGTGGGCGGCATAATGATGTCACCTCCTTGAAGTCCTTTTGGAGTCACAGTCGATTAGCGAACAAAAAACTAGTAACGCACGAGCCGCCAAAAAAAACGGGTGGGACGTTCGAAATAGAGAAATATATACACGTCAGCGCTTCAAGCGAAACTAAAAAAATTGCTTGGGTTTCGCCGGCCCTTATATAGCCCGCCTAACAGAGCGCTGTTAGATTGCTGTTAAATATAGCCACTTAACAGGGCTGTTACAGAATAAATACATACATACGCACACATTTCTGAGGCAAACTATGACACCTTCAGCATTATCTTTTGCTAGAAAAGCGGGAGTCCCAGACTTATGCTGCGCAATTTGATTAAACAAATCGGAATTTATATATATAATATATTGAAATATATAACATTTCCGTTGCGATGCTGTAATACAAACGTGTTCGTTGCGGGGCAAGGCTTTAGATTGTTATCAGTTCAAAGCCTTCTCTATGCCCCAGCCTTAATCAAGTGCAATTCTCAGGTCGAAATTGCCGTGGAGCATAACAGATTTGCGTAATCCAATTATTTGCAATTTCGCGATTTTATTGGTATTACAAACAGGGTGCTCGCAGCGGTTCGATCAGCCGGACCATTGCCTTAATTCCGCCAATATGCAAAACCAATTTTGGAATATTTAGGCATGCATATTTTAAACTGGTTTTCGGACGCCACATTCGTTTCACATTCTTCAACTCTGATATTTGCAAATGAGATGCAAACAAACCAAGCTTTGGCCACCAACCAAATTAGAAAATACTTGTATATAATTATTGGGTTATTTTCATCGTCTCGAGCACCGTCTCACTGGTATTTACAGGCAAATATGTATACTATTATAGTTAGTCCAGGAATGTGAGCGCTGCAGCCTACTACCATTTACAGGCCTAGTCAGCTCTGCGTCATCCGCTGTCGGTGCTTTGTTGTCCGAAGTCAGGCCATAAAATACACTTAAGCATACGACAGCTGAAGACAGACCAACGAGGAGGAGCTCGGTGTATAAGCACCCAGAAAAAACATATATACTATACCATATAAGCAAACAAACACCGAGACAATCAGCAGAGAAAAAGAAAACTTGAACACAAATAAAGAAAAGAAAAATAAAGCTGGAAAGTAAAGCTAAAGACTAAGAGTTACCCATTAATCCATATTTATTTTAGATTTACACCTTATAACTTATGGGGTTTAATTGAATTAAGAAAAGAAAGCGTTTCCCATCTAATTTCATATTTGAATTCGGATATTATGTATCACTTGTATTAGAATATTTTCAGTTATTTTTGGTCTGAATCTACATCTGTGGCGTTATGTAGCTTCTGATATACATATGTATGTATATGAAGTCACAAATTTGCACTTTGTAATTTTATTAATGGACACAATTTGAAAACTATTATAACTCGACAAAATTACATCTATTCGAAAAGCTTTTCTTTGCTAGTTTGTATTAGGTTAATAAATTCTAGGATATAAAATTTTAAAAAATATATTAGTTTATACATTTTTGGTATTTTAAAACAGTTTGTATTTCTTTCAGACTTTGCCAGATCGACTCGGCTGTTGATGCTAATTACATATACATATATGATTTAAAAGGTTCGGATATTATTTTTTCAATGCCTTGCCAAGTTTGTATAAATCATACATTCTATATTATATCCTGCAAGGCTTTTCATAATATACTTAACGTAACACAAGCCGCAAAACTACTCCATATTCCAGTTACAGGGTATCAACAGTAATGAAAAGAGCAAAGGCAGAGGCAAAAACAAAGCTTAGTCAAAAGCAGACAAAAAGGGGGCTCGTCTGTTTTGGCGCAGCAACGATAAGAGAGAGAGAGAGAAATAATAACATAGACAGAAAGAGAGAGGAAGAGAGAAAAAGAAAGAGACAGTCAGAGCGAAAATGAAAGAGAGGGGCAGCTGCGTACTTTATGTACGTGACGGTGCTCACAAGTACATTTTTGAGGTCGAGCTGCGAGCGGACCGAGTTCTGTGGAATTTACTTAATGGCCAAAACTCGTAATTAACATGGCCAACAGCGGTTTCATTGATTGAATTCACCAGCTGCAAAGCCAAACAAAATCACGGCTTACATAAGTCAAATGAAAAAAACAATTCGAAAAGGTAACGGGACTTTCTTAGATGTATTTGCTTGAACTCATTAATAAAAAAAAGCCGTTAAAAGTGGTGTAATGCTCTATCAACATTATCGAAAAAGCAAGCCTATAGTATTTTTCTCATATCATTGAAGAAAGAAGAGCGCTTGTTGAGGAACCCTTGGGAACGTGAGATGAGTAGACAATCTTGGCCATTTCAAGTCTTTTCTTTGGGTCATTCCACTTGGGTAGTCGGGCTTTTGGCTGTCAGTGGCAGCAGCAAATGTCAGTGGCATACAAATAGTCTTTGTGAGTCTTGTAAGTCCCTCATCATGGGCAACACACACACTTGCTCTATTTATGGGTAACCAAGGGTGGGATAAAAATATAAGCATAAAAGGAAATTTGCAGACCATAGATTAAAGTATCTAAAGGACTTTAAAATTTAAATCATTGTTTATCTGTACTTGGCAAGCATTTCTTTATAATATTTACAGACTCCTATACAATTTTCCTTTTTTTTCCAGTGCCTATATACACTTATTCTCTAGTTCAAAAATCGATTCCCATGCGGGGGAACTTCTTTGAGACAAGTAAAAGCTTTGCCAGCTTTGAATGAGTTTTGCATTTGTCACGTCACGGGGTCGACCATTAATCAGAGAGCTTTAAATGGATCCTTTAATGTGGGTAAGCCCATTCAGCTGCTCACACATTTCCTCCTCCTTTCCCCAAAGAGGAGAAATTGTAATTGCATTTGCCTGGCCAAAGCTCTTAAGCGTTTCTGCAGGCCTCCGATAAGACCTGGCCGGTTAATTGCCAAGGGCAAAGGGGCGAATGTCAGACGAAAGACCAGGCCAAGTCCACAACAATGAGATGGAAAATGCAAACGAAGCTGCGGACAATGCAGGCAACTGATTAAGGGATCACTTTCTCCCCCCAGAAAGAAAGAAAAGAAATGACAATACGGGTTAAGAAAGCAGGAGTCAGGGCCAGTCATGATGTCGTGATGTCATTCCAAATTGCATTACTCACACATCACTGGCACTGCCCCAGGAGTCGCACCCACTCCCACTGGTTGGCTGGCAATATGGCTTTCCGGCGGCCTGGCATATGCCGGGCCCTGTCCCAATCGATAATTGTCTTGTTATTGTTTCGCTGGCTTTGAACTTGGGACTACTGTGCGTATGAGCGATGTCAGAGCGTGGGAGGAGCACCCATTCCACAACCAAGGTCGTATAGGGTTTGATCATAGAACCGCAGGGTGGGTTGCCCTTTAATTTTCCCACTTTCCCTGCCAAAACTGGGCAAATCGTGGGCAGATATATCAACTATTTATAGGTTTTTGCTGTAGCTGACATAATACTGAGGGTCCCGGAATACAGATAGCTGAATGAGCCAGTAATTAATGGCAATTTGTGTTTAGCCGCTGTTATGCGATTATGCTTAAACCAATTAGTAATGATTTCCTGTCATCGGGGGAAGTGTTCTAGGAAGAAATTGTAATTTGGCAAAGGAAGTCAAAGGCAGGGACAGGTAGGAATTTAATCAATAAAGCGATACATTGTTAAGAAAAAAGAAGAAAAGTCATTAAGTTCACAAAGCTAAGGTAATTCTTTATAAGAAGTGGAATTTACTTGGAATTTCAACAAAATACCTAACATTTTCTCATTATTTATTGTTTCTCCCTAAAAGAATGCTATGAAAGTTCGTGGCAACCTTCGTTGCAAATTGGTAACACAATTGGCACACCGACATTACCAAACTGTCTCCCTACTGCAGCCCCCCATTGTTAGTCAGTTGAGAAGTTTTGTCACCAAAGTTGAAATTTATAGCCCTTCTATTGTGAGTGTTTTACCGAACCGAAAGTTACGGGCGAGTAAAAACAAAAACTTTGAATTAAGTCATCCCAGGCTGGAAGCCAGACCTGTTAATTCCCCGCCAACTTTGGCTGGCCAAAGTTGTCCCCCAAGTTGGTGCTATGCGGGTGGTACTTACTCGTCGAGTTCCTCCTCCGAGAGCGAGTGGCTGTTGCCCGTGAGCAGCGACATCTTGCGGTGGGGCCCTGCAGAAAAACACAAGCGAAACCGAGAATGAGAAATTAAAACGCAAATGGAATTTTAATAGGCCGTAATTCCGATGTGCAAATTGGCAGCATCTTCTCGAAAGGGCACGCTAAGCCCATTTAAATGCGTTTCACATTCTGAGGCCTAAACAAGCCGTGTCCCAGGCTGGGAAAAGGGGCGTGTCAAAGGCCCCAGAACTACACTAAGGAAAGGTTTGTTTATTTAATTATCCTTTTACATTAATACATATTAAATATTAAACTTTAAGTTAGCAAGCCTTTTTATAAAACAAAATATTTCAATTTAATAATTCTCTTGAAATATTTAAGCCCCAAATAGCCCCAATATTAAAACAAAATTAACAAACATAAACCAATATACATATGACATACATAGTTCAAATTCTTAAATAGTATTTTATTTTTCTGCTGCAGTTGAAAATTCTTTGTTTAACTCTATGTTCCTTTCATATTGATATTGGATATTATTTTCCTGTTTTGTTTTCCTGAATTTTTGTTGCGTGCAGCGTAAAGCGCGCACAAAGCATTTTGAAGGCTTTTAATGAAAAAACGTCAGGGAAACGTCACGTGCCAACATCAATGCGAGTTCTCGTGAGTGCCAGGGGTGTGTTTTGGGTGTATATTCAGAGAGTCCTTGAAATGTTTGCAGACCCTGCCGGACTGGCAAAATGTTTTAGCGCTTCTTTTTGCGAGGGCTTATCCGCTGGCACTTTTCGCATTACTTTGCCCAAGATTGGACACGTTTAGCCAACAGAACCTGCGCCGCCCCCCAAAGTTGTGCCACACTCTGCCATCAAGTATCTTTCCTTTTTTTGTGTTCTTGTTTCGCTTGGCGAAAGTTCAAGGCCAACCACAATTAGCTTGACCAGGCAGCAGCCACTCAAAAGTGCCGAGGGGCGGAGGACTGCGAGGTCCTCAATTTGTCCACTTTGTTTATACTTGTTTCCAGCCATATTTACTCGGCTGCTGGGTATGCCTTGAATTTGAAATAGGGATAAAGGAAGCCTGAGGAAACTGTTGCATATACTCGGAGCCGAGCCTGGAGAAGCTTGGCATAAGCAGGGATTATGTTATGAGATTTATACGAAGAGACTTTAAGAAGCATTTATTAAACAGGAGTTGTGAGGGTTTTACGGCAGGTTCATTAATTTTGAGGAGGATATTTGGGAAGTTTTCCCGTTAAAAACCTTTTTCTAGAAATTAATTTTGGGATATTCAACATCTTATGTTTAAAGTTATCTTATATTTTGTTTAATAAAACTCTTGCCTAAAAATATTATAAAAAATATTTAAAAAACCTTTTTCTGAAAGCCTTCTGTTATTATTTGATACTTTCCAGCTCGGAAATGGATTATCCAAGTGGCAAGTCGCGGGGGATGATTGATGTTGCCAAGAAGAGTCTTCTGCAAACAATGTTGACCCATTAAAGTGTACATAGCCTTGAAAGGGTTTGCTGAACCGTTCCAATGAACAGCAATGCATATTTCCAGCTGATGCAGGCTGAATAGGGGGAACACATATACAATAGGAGCGCAAAAGGGGTGCTCTGAGGAGGGTTGATATAATTATCTCATTCCCTATTCTCCCGAGAACTTTTTCAATTATTTCAAGAACCCTGCTTGCAAGCAGATGTGCCAAGGCGGAGTATGTATTGGTGTGTATCCTGCGACAGGATAACACTAAGAATTGAGCTATTGATTTTCTTCACAGACAGCATTAGCAGAGAAAGTTTTTTTGTCAAACTACTGCTGTATGTGGGAATATATATTTAATATATACGGTTTTCCTGTCCTGAGGACTTACGTAAAGAGTTCTAGGTGTTGTAGGTTGGAGAGGGGGTTTGAGTTGGTCTGTATTTACACTCCCCGATATGCACAAAAATGAAAGCAAAGCACTATTTTCCCGTCGCGATATTCTGCGGTATTTCGATTGCTTTGTTTATCTGCAGGCACGTGAAGCTAGCAGGAACGCTTTCTCTTCCTCTCTGCGGCAGCTTTTCCCCCTTCTTTTCGCACAGGCACACTAACACGGACACGGGCACACGGACTCGGAGAGCGACGACCAGAGCTGCGCGAGGTTCAAGAACCAACTGACGAGGGGAGTCCCACCAGGCGAAATTGTTGACTCTGCCACTCGCTCGGCTTTCGCTCACACTCACTCTCTTGCTTTCAACGCAGACTCACTCGAATTTCGCCCGAGGCCCGTGCTGACTATGACTAGGGGATATTTAATTACAGTGTACAGTTGAGTCTATAAAATTGTTTACAATTTCCTCTAAAGTCTCACTCGTTTTGAAAATGTGAGAAAAGACGGAGTGAAAATCAAGTAGAGAAGAGGGGTTGTGTGCAACACATGCTGCGCAGACCCTTCCTCAGGCGCCTGCTTAATTACTGAGTCCTGTGGCAATGGACACACTTTGGGCAGGAACTGAGCTGGATTTAATTATATTTTAATGTGCACTTAAAAACATTAAAGGTGTTGAAAAATTGAAAAACAGGCGAGTCCCTTTTGGGACAATGTGGCGTATACGCAATGCAAGATCTGTACAGGTCGACGTTGCGCATACGCCATGTACGCCACATCATAATTTCGACGGCACTGCAGGCCATAAAGCAAACAAACCAAGTTGATGTTTGCTTATTCATTTCATTTTATGAGGGTTGTAAAACGTTTCCCATTGAAGCGGATTGAGGATTTTATTGAGCAAAATTGTATCAGACACTTGCAAGGGATTTTTCCTAATGGAAATGTTGTTTCAAGTGGAAGACTTGTACAAATAAGAATATACAAGCTCAGGAGTGGGACAAAACAAAGGGAAAGAATGGGGATCTGTGACCAATTTTGTTTACTAAATGCTTCCACATTTCCACATTCTCTTAGGGTAATTATCTCCAATTGTTTACCCAAAATACACTATTTGTTTAGACATTCCAAAGCATTTTTCTCGTTCAATGCCAAGGTGCTGATGAGGCTAACATTGAGAAAAAAAAGCTCATAAACAACCAATTAAATTTCTGTAAATTTTTCCCTTTCGATGAGATCACAACTGTTGCCTGGCTTAATTAATTGTAATCAATAGTGCTTTTGACTTTAATTTGACATTGACATTCAAATAAATTTTCTCCTGTTCTTTATTGCTTAATTTCCAAGCTTTCACAGGCCGAGCGGCAGTTGCCGCCACACAACATCGCCATGCTTGGCTGCGGCCCAGACGAAGATAATAAGTCCAAAATGACACGACACCGACATGGGCAGTAAATACGAATTACGTTGGGCGGAACTGGGCCCGGCAGTGGATGGAGCAAGAAGCGACAGTAAAACGGTGACTAAACTGAGCGCTTTGATGAATTTTTCGACAATCGAGTGGCGGCTTTCGGCTCTGGGCTCGTCTTGATGGCTCTGTAAAACGCTTAGTTAGTCAAGAAACCGTGCAATTGCCGGCAGTGACAAGAAGGAAATCTTGAAAGACATGGCCTGGAATTTCCATTTCGCTGCATAATAATAATATTATGTATTTTATGCCGCGTCTAGCAACGGCTTTATGTCTCATAGGGCACGCAATTGAGGAGACATTGCCCATACGCAACGTTGGCCGGATCAACAGTTGAGAACCGAGCATATGGTTGATTCGGGGATAAAGACCCTGCCCAGCCATTAGGAATTTTAATATCACACGCGTGTCAATGGCACTCACACACAAACCAAGGAGTGTATCCGAAAGAGGTCAAAATCATTTAATTTTAATCAAAGGGATATGCGAATGCTTAAGGTATATATCATTAAATTTTAATCAATTGGTATTTTTAATTAAGTTGAATGTTGTTTCTGTTGAAGAATTATAGCTTATAATTTCCTTTAGCCTTTAAAGGACTATTTAAAATCGACACAAAACCCATGCATGTACTTGTTAAATCGATATATTATTTTTAGTGTGCATTATTATTTATTCCGTGGTCCCTGAAGGTTCCCTGGCTACCACGAACGCCTAAGCAGTCGCTCATTTCGTTGATCTATTTGACAAATAAATACTTATCCGTCTTGGTGACACTCCACTTCGGAGGCATTTTCCATTTTCTGTAGCCAGGCGCATCTGTTGTTGACCATTTCCGCTGCGAGTGTCAACAAGGCCTACCTACATACCAATCTGCAGAGCGCCGAGCAGAGCAAAGCGACAGGGATGTGGCAGGCCGGCATCCAGGATGCCTTCCGTTCGATGCCACCACGCCCACATACCACCACGCAAAAGCGGAAATGTTGCTCCTGGCCACCTCCTTTTCCGCCCCCTCTGCTGAGCATTCGTTACGTAACCAAACAGCTCTCTTTCTCTCTCTCCGCCCCACTTTATCACCGCTCTCGGAGAACAATATTTTCTGCATCGAAGTGCGTTGAACTTGGCCCAATTCAGCGCAGTTTTGAGTGAGTCACATTCGCGTTTGAGTCCTTCTCTGGGGAGGGCTGCCCACCAGCTTAGCTTGGGTGGTGCAAACGGGTCCTCCTCCTTGGGCCTCGCGGGAGGCGTCAAGCAAAATGCGAGCGTTAATCTTTTTTGGCGCTTATGATGATTACGGCGGTTAAGCACGCGGGTACTGTGGGTAAAAGTCGATATAAATCTGAAGCTTTTTTCCATTAATATTTAAATTAAAGTCTAGGACGTATTTTTACCTGTACTTATAAGTATACAAATGGTATTTATCTATGAACTTTATTGATCTTGACATTGCACAGCGTTATATCATTTACAAATGTATACTTCATACTTTAATAAACAAAGTTTCCGCTTTAATAAAAAGTTGCGAAGCTAAATCATAAATATAAATTAAATTAAACCATTTCTTCGCTCTGTATGACAAAAAATGTAAAAAGAAATTAAATTTTAACGTAAACATTTCATTAAAACGCCCCGACGCTGTCGTTAATTTATATCTAGCTTCCTAATCTCCCGCCATCATTCATTTCGCTGCCTGCCACCTTTCCGGCCAGCAAGGATGCCTGCGGTAAGCCGAGACACTTTGCTAATGATCCCAAACCGCAAGTCCCGCGAGACGGGTTGGGCTCGGGGAAATGTGGGAAATGAAACTCAAAACTTGATTTGCGTTTTTGCTTTTGTTGTTTAAAGATCATATTTACTTCAATCACAGCACAGAATACAGAGAATATTATCTAATGGTTTATTTGTCGCTCGAAAGGAAACAGGAAACGGAACTGCAGGGAAAACTATTTCCATGTGAGTGTGAGTTGGGTTGTGTGTGAGACGAGGAAGACGCGTGCGGATGTGATGTGTGTTTGTTCATTGTGGCTTTTTGCGAGGGTTAAAGTCGAGAAGGAGAAGCTGCAGAGAAAGTCGAGCTAAAGTGTGGGAAAAGGAGTGAAAATACAGAAAAAGCAGTTTTCTTATGTGTGTAGGTTCATCTATATAGACTTGTATGTATAATTGTTGACATGTATGCTTTACTTTTTTTTTTGTTATTTTGCGGACTTTTCTCGCTAGTTTTTAAGTTTAACACACAACTAACATTTAGAGTATTGTTTATACGCCATTATGAGGCCGTAATGCAAGTACGTTTTGTATATAGGTTGATGTATACTTATTACGTTGCTAGTTACAATTGTTGACTTGGTTGTTAGTTCTACTTTAAGATCAGGTTGTTGAAATGTTTGTCTCGTAGTGGTACAGTAGTCGCGAAGTCGCGTCTCGTCGAGTCGTCCATGATTGTTGCGAGTTGCAAAGAAAGGCATTAAGAGCTAACCGAGGCGTTGGAAACAGAACAACTTAGGTTGCTACAGCTAAACATAATCTCAATGGGGTGTTTATTAACAACTAACTTTGTGCAATCTATGAAGTTATAAATGTAGGAAAAAATTATATATATAAAATATAGCAGCAGTGTTGAGCACATTTTGACTCCTCCCTTCATTCCTCTTCCTCCTTAGAGTAATCTCTTGTTCGAGTTTGGATTCGATTCTCGCTAGGAAACGTGTTTTTCTTTTGTAAAAATAAGAATTCAGCCTTCGTCCCTTTGACTAAAATGGTTCACTTCCAGGTTGCACCCCGATCAATACAAATAATTGTGGGGAAAGACGGCGCGGGCGGGCAGGTAACAGGGATCGTGTTGATTGCGGTAGCGACGCGCCAGGAAAACGGCCAGCACCTGTGGAAAAAACATGGGATTAAACATTGTTCGTATTTGAATATTTTTAATATTTTATAAAATAAACAAGGAAACTCAAGCTCTAACAACACTAGAACATATCTCACCCTGGGCCACTTGTTGGATTTACGCTTAGTCAAGGCAGTCAGGTTTTAGCAGAAAAGAGTTAAAAGGAAATGTGTTGAGAGTGAAGGATAGTATATTTCTTAGCTGATTGCTTGATTTCGGTTTTATGTATGGGTTAAACACGTAGCTCTCTCCTCCTCCTATATATATATCTCTCTATAATATGTATATATGTCTAAAGTTGTATATCAATTACGCCCTAACACATTACGTACATAGTTCTGCTGCAATGTGATTAAATATATATGAATATATGTATCTGTAGATGGTATAAATATAAAGGATGCTTGTATATATGGTATGTGGGGCCCCAAGGACCCATGAGATTTCCCATCGCAACATCAACCATTTATCAGAGACAGAGCATAGATACACGCACTAAATAATCTTGGGTGTTTCTGTATCTGGGAAATGTTTTATCTGGTTTTCGACGCAAATAATTTAGAGAAAGGCGCTGGGCAAGCCACGCGGATCCTTTTGATTACGATAGCGAACTGTTAGCCAGACGCCCACGAACTAAGGCAGCATGTGGGAAATAGTTTTAAGAGAACATGGATTAATTTATCAATCAGTTATCCTAAGTTAACTTTACCTCAGTAAAGCTGAAGAAGATGCCCAGACCGCCGCACAGCTTGAAGGCGTAGTCGATCTTATCCTCCAGCAGGGGTCCGCAAGGCTGGCAACGGCAGTCGGGATCGGTAGACCCGGCACAGCACTGCTGATTGATCAGATCGCAGGTGGGCTCTTCCTGCGGAGCTACTGCGACGGCGGTACTGGGTCCAGTGGCATTGAATCCGCAGCATCTGAGGCTGTCCTGCACCTGCTGGCGCAACTCCTTGGGCACCGTCATCCATCCCTGCTCGGCAAACTGCTGCTGTTGCTCTGAATTGACGGCCAGACAGGAACTAGCGATGGAGAACTGGATCAGGAACAGCATGAACAGAATTATCATGTACTAAAGGGGTAAAAGAGAGCGATGGTCTAAAGGTTAAGGCCAAACTGGGGCACTGTTGTTGAACTATCATCTTCCTTATCGCACGTTTTCCACACATACGTATATTCTAGGGGGTCGCACAGAGATACCCTCCAGCTGACGTCATGGAAACTCAGCAGCAGCAGCAGCGACTGAGGCCCACTCATAATTTGAGTCATTATAAACCCGCTTTCTCTGCGGAAGTGGGTACTTGTCTAAGTACGCTAATTGTTCCACATGCCACGACCTTCGGGCTTGCAGACAGTGGCGGTCAAAGTAATAGCGTTGCGAAAGAAAGAAGAGAGCTGTAGCTGGTTTCGATGCAATTTCGCAATTCTGCATTGCACATCTAGAAAGATTTATATGATTTATACCTAGCCATACCTTAGCCATTTCTTTATATCTGGTATGAATATGGGCATCAAAATTAATATTATTAAATTAATATAGGCTGGCAAAAGGGTTCTATCGATCAAATCTGTGTTTTTAAATTGATTAAAAAGCGTCCAAACTTTCTATAAAAGTTAAATTTATAAACCAAACCAAAATCAAAGTAGAAAACCGATGCTATTACAAGTTTTCAGCGTACAAATAAGAGAAACATTAACCCTAAGCTACCATTGCTTTGGCCTCCACTGTCCCTTAACCCCTTAGATGCAACGTACGAGTGCTTCATAGTTTTTTTACGAAAAAAGGATACGAAGAACAGCATCACTTGGTGGTGCTTCACGGCACCAGCCAGTCCCAGCATGGAGATGCAGATGAGGATGACCCCGCAGGCCAGGATGCCGCCCACAATCGGCAGGTTGGTCACGATGGAGGCGGCCCGTGCGTACACACCCACGCCAATCAGCAGGAATCCAATCATCTGGGGGTCACGAGAAAGCCACACACAAAGAGAGAGAAAAAAAATCAAGAAAAGGACTCAAGGATGCTCGGCGAACCACACAACAACAACAGCAACTCGCACAGACAGAGGCATACAGGCACAGACACTAATACATACGCACTGTTTGCACCTGCCCCCAAACGGAGGAAAATCAATACATCGAAAACCGACTAATTTAATAACCGTTTATTTGTTGTTCCTTCTGTTTATTACGTTGTTCCTCTTCCGTGTTTGGTTGTTGTTGTTCTTGCGATCTGTATACTTTTTATTGCTGTTGTGTTTTGTTTTTGTTGTTGCCTTACCACATACAAAATGTTGAGCGCAATGAGCGCATTCTTCGAGCAGGTGAAACCGCCGCACATGTTTCCGATTTTTACGAAGTTATTTCCTGCTAAAAAGGTGCTCTCTTAAGCTAGCGTTTAGTTTAGTATAATTTAAATTTATTTATTTCCCGTTTTCACTTTCATTTAGAGATGTCGAAAAAAGCGATGTATTCGACATCAATGTTTTTCTCGGCGATGTTTTCCGATGTTTTTCCATGTTTTTGTTGAAAAGCGATGCATCGATGTTTGACGAAACATCAGTTAAGATTGTCGGTTAGGATATAGATGAGAAAATTTTAAAAATTAAAGAGCAATGAAAACATTAAACTTATATATTTTAAGTTTTTGTTCCTTTTTATAATCTCTAACTCAATGAAAAGGAAAAGACTGTGAAAGCATTATTGTTATATTATTTTAAGTTTTTGTGCCTATAATTAAAATATATATAATATAAAATATATATATATATATATATAAATAAAAATATATTATTTTAAAACATACGTATATTTCGCTATTTTCAGCCTTTCTCAAAATTGCAATCATTGCTAAATTTTGTATCTATCATCGGCCCCCTAGGCGGATACGCGATGGCATTTCGCACCCGGCCACCCAGGCGTATAAGCAAAGGCCCCAGCTACGTCACGATCAAAGCATAAAAAAGCTCATAAATGAGTGCGAGTGAGATATGAGACATTAAGTGAGTGCAGATTTCAGTTCACCATTCTGTTAAGAATTCTCGGTCACTCTCATGTTAATTTTCCCATATAAAACTCTGTTAAAAACTCTGTTAAGAATTCTCGTTCAAACTCATGTTAATTTTCCCATATAAAACTCTGTTAAAAGCTCTGTTAAGAATTCTCTGGCACACTCATTTTAAATTCGTGGTGAATGAGTCAGTTTTCATGGTGAATTCAATATCGATATTCTTTCTAGAGATGAAATATTAGTGATGTTTTCCGATGTTTTTTGATGTTATGTTGATGCATTGATGTTATATTTTGCCAACATCGACGACCTTCGACATCGATGCTTTCCGTCGACCTTGCATCACTGGTTTAGTTTAATTTACATTTATTTATTTTCCGTTTTCACTTTCATGTAGAAATGCAACTAGAGGTGGAGAAACATCGATGCCAACATCGATGTATTCGAATCATCGCTTACATCGATGTTTGACGGGACCTTCGATATTTTCTATCTTACGAATTAAAGAAGAAATACACTTAAATTGAATGAATATAACTAATTTTTCATATTTTTCAATAAAGTTATAATATAATATTTTAATATCTCGTGAAAAAGTGATTAAAATGCTTTTCAAATAGAGCTTGCAAAAATATCGGTTAAGATACGATACCGTTGTAAGCAGTGCATAAGCAGTTCATATCTTAACAAAGCAGTGTGCAAGCACTGGGAAGCAGTCGATAGGCGATAGGTCGCGCCAATTTCCAGTCGAAAATCGAAAAAGGAAAAGACCAAGGGACGAAAAAGTTATTTTTCGGGGTTTCCGGGTAAGTACCGCCAATTAACGAAAACATGAAACTCATTATATTGAATTGTCAATTTCCGCAGAGCCGACAAGTGCCGTTAATTGCATTTTACATACCGGCGGGAGAATTCCAGCCCCGGTCAACAACAACTTCATTGCGTGTCATGCGCCGAGGACCCCACAAAAGCAACAACAAACACAGCAACGACAACGGCAGCGGTCTTTGCAATGGACACCTACAGCATAAATTTATGGCCAAAACGATAAGCGCCGGCCAAAAGGTAGAAACTCGCGCCGCACTGCCCAAAATTGGACAAGGAACGTGCGTCGGGCGAGCAGGCAGAATTTAGTAGCTGTCAAAGGCATCAGCTGTGGCCCGGGCAACACCTACATACGGCTCGCAGCAGCCGCAGGCAAGAGAGCCGCAGCCCCGGACACAGCCACGAAGGCTGAAGCCAAAGTCGGAGCAAAAGTTGAGACAGCGGCGGCGCGCACGCAAGGAACATGCCACAGGTGAGTTTGCACTTACAGTAAAAACTATGCTTGTGGGAATCCTCTAAACATAACTCTCTAGATAACTCAAAAAAGGTATAACTAAAAGTGGCCTGACAAGAAGAAATTCATGATCATATTTAAAAATATCACCTATCTCACTTTAATCAAATTATTGTTACTTTTGGTTAGGGTTACCCCTTTCCTGCCCTGGATTCTGTCTACTGCCTATAGAGGAAACCCTTTTAGTTATTTTACAAAGCACTGGAAAAGGTGTTGGTATGTTGTTTTTTTTTTAATTGACTATGTTTTACCCCTGTATACTGTAATTTAACATTGTTTGTATCATGTTTAATCATGCTCATGTTCTCAGCTCATACACTTTTCAAAAAGAAAATATTTTCCTGTGCAAAAATTAGATAATTCTTTATGGAACGTTTATTGTTATAATTCAATTTTAATCAAAAATGTTCAAATTATTCGAAGCATAATGCATATTAAATAACCATGATAAATTCGTATTCCAATAACAAACTTTCCTAAATAATATGATATACCCTATAAAATTGCATACTTCTTCAAGTCAATCTCTACTGTTATCCCCTGTTACCTTCATCGTTCTTGACTGCGTGCAACTGGCGAGGAATTCGGAGCGGAGTGCGGAGGAACGAGCAGTGTTCGGTTGGGAGTGGAGATCCCGATCCCGATGCCGATGCTGATGCCCGTTGCCCGATCCCCCAGAGCTGTTGGTGGCCTGTGACTTTATAAGGCTGATGCTGTCAGTTGTCTTTAGTCGGGCTCATTGGCAGCTTTATTGGCGAACTGCTGGCCGAGTGAAGAGCAGCGTGTGTGTGGGCCAACCTGCATGGCACTCATAAATATAAATATGAATCTCGGATGCACTGGCAAGTGGCTGGCAGCCTCGTTAGCTGATGGTTGCTGCCGGTTCCAGGCTGGTGCGAAGATGCAAAACGTTTGGCAGCTCCGATTCCAAGACCAAGTCCAAGTCCAGGTCCAGGCTGGGGCTGGGGCTGGGGCTGGCTTCCGCCGGTGCGCCGGTTGGCCTGGCCAAGAAGACAACACCGTGTGCTAACAAGATGGCAAACACATGAAATTAGACTGCGCCGATGCACGTCCAGCGATAGAAGAAGAACGAACTGATCGTGCCCAGCAAACGGCAACGGCAGGAACAGCAGACTAATTAACATATTCAAATATTTGTCGCATTGTTTCGCCAGTTTCCCAGCTTCATCTCGGAGCTCCCTCGCCGCGGCATGATCTGCTCTACTCCGCCGACTCGGCTGCTCCGCTGAGTCCGCTTCTCTTGTCTGTTTATTGAAAAACCATTTTACGGTTTCATGCTTGAAAGTCATTGCGATATGCCACGCCCCATCCCTGGTCCTGGACCTGGACCCTGATCCCGGGCCATGGCCATTGTGAATCTTCCCTGGGTTTGCTGCAGCAGACCCGTTGGCGCTATTTTTATCGCATTTTAAAAGGCTATTTGTAGTGGTTCCACCAGGAAGTGGCATAAATTCGCAGCGCATAATGGCTGTGAATAAATTATTTTGCCACAGCTTCCTCTCGCCCAGCCCCCGGGTCCATTGATTCCGCCTCGCCCACGGTGGCTGATAAGGCCTGCCGACTGCGGGCCCAGCTCCAACTGCCGCCTCTCCGGGCAGGGCAGGCTCATCCATTGCGTTCTTCATTGGTCGGGAAGAACCCAAAAAACAGATGCTAGAACAATGCACTGGTTACGTAATCACTTACCGCGATTGTTGTCCGTCCTGCCCCGTGAGAGAGGCCAGCCGGCGGCCTTCCTTGTGCGCTCGAGCAATTTTCACGCACGCCCTCGGACCAGCAGCTTCCCATCCCAAAAGAAGACTTGGGCTTGGCTTGGGAGGAAAGGAAAGAAAAGGAGGAGAATAAGCCAAAGAATTGAATACGCAGCAATCGCATGCGAAAAGCAAAAGTCCCACAGTCCGTTAGGCGGAAGCGAAGGCCGGGATGCTGGCACACTCGCCCAGCCAAGAGATTTGCGTTTAATTAAATTTATAGGAGTCCTCAGAGAAGATGGCGCTTAGGTCGTTTGAATGGGATGAAGGGGGATTAGCTCATTTTTGGTTTAAAGAAGGTTTCTGGAAATTGCTTAGGGGTGACAAATTACTAAATAATTACTTAGCCTCGTGTGAGATTCAAAAGGCGGCAATTAAGGTAATTGTGAGCATATAGTAAACGCCTTTTACTAGCTTACGCCTCCATAGTACCCGTCAACGGTATATAACGTAAACTTTGTTCATATTTTACGACTCTAACGTGACACCCGAAATGAGTTATAGTATGGGGCACTATAGATAAAAGTCTGTTAACGGATGTAATGTAAGTCATCTGTGGGAAGTCGAGATAAACCGCTGACTACCGGGTCTTACGTGAAATTGAATGACCCCTGTGGTAACTGCAATTGACCGGGCCAGATTCCAGAGATATATTACAATTATTAATTGTTTTTCCCCCCAGCCGGGGCTGGAGCTCAGCTGGGAATGAAGCCGAAGCTAAGGCGATGCTGCTGCTGAGACTCAGCCTGAGCATGAAGCTTCTGCTGAACCATTTCTCTAATTTCTAATGGGTTTCCATCGCGGGCTGCCACAAACGGTTGTCTGCCTTGACGCAGACTCGATGGCTGGCTGCTTGGCTGGCTTGGCTTGGTTTGGTCTGGCTGTGATCAGGGCCTGGTCAATGTCCTTTGCCTTTTCGCTTTGGTTTTCGGCTGGGGTCTTGCATGCGCATTGCGCACGACGCGTCAGATGCTGCAGCCACGTCTCTGCCGGCTCTCTGAACTGCTCCGAGCCGAAACAGATGTTATCCCATCCGATGCGGCAGTGACCCCAGCAGGGCCATAAATTCTCACAGTGCCTACACGCCTGCGCCTCTCTACAAATGTTCCAATTTGTATTTTTGCACAAATTGTGCTCGCCGCCGTGGCATCTTCGGCTGCTCTTCCTGGAGGAGATGGAGGCTGCTGGCTAGTGGTTTCCCGTTTCCCGTTCCCTGTGCTCCGGTTGTTTTGTTTGTTTTTGGCTGCATTTAATTTAATTTGGCCTACCCAATTGGGCTGAACCGCAATTAGAGACAAATGTTTTCGGCTGCATTCCAGCGGCTACTTAGCCCCGCATGTTCGTGGCAATTAGCCTGCGAGGCCATCGAGGACATGGGGACATGGGCGTGTGTTTTGGGGCGGGGCGAAAGTTATCTCCCACTGTAGGCTCTGCGGCTGCGCGACCATTTCCCACACGTTTGTTTGCTTAATTAGGTGAAAACGGGCTAACAGCTGTCCCGGCCATGGCTGCTTGCTTGGCCTGCCTAGCCTGCCATGCCGGGCAATTGCTAATGAGCAGGACAAGCCGGAGGAGTTGGCGAAATGAAAAGTAACAAGCCACCGTCCTCGCTTTCAGGCTTGCCACTTTGGAAATGGAAAATGGAAAATGGGGAAATGGTAAACGGGAAAACGTTCTCCACTCGTCGACTCAAGTGCTAAATTCCAACTTTTGTCAGTCTGTCTTTTATACCCTAACCAGATGTTTTGGGGTAGTTTGACTATAGAAATCTCGCAGAACATGCGGGTTCTGACACCTTCTGTAGTTAAGAGAATTGCTTATCTGCACTCCATTATTAGTTTTATATCATATTATTAATTAATAAACCCTGTTAAATGTTCTGTATTATAATATCTTCTTTGGTCTCTGAAATGCTTAAAAAAAGCATTATTTCAATTTTTAAAGAATTATATCCAACTAACACTCTGATTTTCTGCACTAAAATAGAAAGATATCTCATGAAACCAACAACCTTAATAATTCCATATAGATTTCCTAACAGTTTCCCCACTTAGAGCATATAAAATTCAACCAACCTGCTTCGTTCAGTTCAAGTCTTTGGTTCAATTGTGGATTTTGCTGGCTTCTTCACCAATTTCTTCTGCTTTGGCGAAATTTGGCGGTGCCCATTGCCATGGCAAGTGCATAATTTTTCAATCAAAGCGAGCAGCTGTAAAACAAACAAAAGCAGGGGCCAGGCCAGAAATCGTGAGGCAGGCCAACATGGCCAGAAAAGAAAACCCGAATAGGAAAAGCTCTCTTCGCTGGCCCCGCTGGAAAAGGTGGAAGGGAAGTGCTGCAAACGAGATCTTCACCTCATCGCATCCCAGCCCATCCAAACCCATCCAATCCCAGGCCATCGAGCCAATGGCAATACCAATGGCAATGGCATTTAAATGCAAATGACCACGAAGCGTGAGGGTGTTCAATGCGAACTTTATGCATGGAAATTGGCAAAATGCGAGCAAGCGTTCTCCTCAATGGTCAAAGTGTCAACGGCAACGAGTGTAGGTGTTGTCAGCCATTGTCTCTATGGCATTCCAGCTCGCCTCAGGCCAGGACGGAACGCTTAGGACCAGTCCGAGGCCAAGTAAAGCCGCTAATTAAAAGCCATTGCTAACAGTCAACGACTTAATGGCCAGGCATTTGCATAGCTGTCAACGCAAATGCCCACACTTGGCCACGTTCTATCTATCTCCATGCCACGCTCTTAGGTGAGAAAAACCAAAAACAAAAAGCTCACGCAGCGCTGGTCCGGAACCCGCCCCAAAGACACACCAGCTCCAACTCCAACTCCATCTTCAGCTCCTACTAAAAACCTCATAGCCGTGTCCAAGCCAAATACGCACCAGAACCGGCCATAAAAATTGTCAACGCGTGGCTTTGATGGTTTACCCTAACTTATAAAGGAGATACTTCGATTTTTGAGAGCTGTTAGAAGTCGCTTGTAAGGTTATAACGTTTAAATGTAAGAGATACTTTTGGGGTTAATAATGGGATTTATTATAGTGCACCTGAGTATTTTCTCGTCTGTGAGGTTAAACCCCTAAAGTCTTAAGGGCATTCCAAATTCGGCTCGAAAAATACTTTTCAATTAACAGCAGCTTAATAGGGGCGTTTTATTCAACATGAGGCACGACGCACATGCGTATATCACACCTATCCATCCATCGGGGTGGAGCCTTGGGCAAGAAGGAGACGAGACTGAGTCAACTCCACTTGTGGACCCATGGCGACAGTCCATGAAGACGTCTTCATTCTGAATCCAGACACACGTTGCGACCGATACGCAGCTTTTCGCACATTTCAGTTTCAACGTGATCATGATTAATAGCCGCCTTCAGTGGCTCAGAATTTTCGATGGATGGATCCCGGGAATGGCTATAATGGCGTGCGTAGCTGGAGCGTTAAAGAGATCGTAACACGCCTGGTTAAGCTGCTTGCTATTCCGCCCCATAATTTGATTAACACTTTTGTCGGACGCGAGAGATACTCCATGGATACATATATGTGCCACATGCCACCACCTGCCGGGTCTGCTCAAATTGCCGTGAAATTATCATCATTTCTACGTGTGTCTTTTTCCCCTTTTTGACAAACATCAATTTAAGCTAAGCGCTTGCCTAAGTTTTGTCAGTCGAATGTTAATTTTGAAAGGGTCTTGGTTGCGGTGAATTAATTTAGTAATTTAGCTGAACCTTATTTGTTTATTTTCATTAGGTGTTAATTGATTGTGGGGTGCCCCTCTGCTTAAGAGATTTAATGATGATCCAGCGCGACTAAAGAGATTTTCTGGTTCTAAACCACTTCCAATTTCCAATTGTCATTTATAATTGGTAACAAATATTTCCCAAATAAGAACTTCAATGAGATTGTTTTCAGACATTTATTTATAAATATATATTTTTAATCGTAGATTTTATTGCTTTACTTAATCAGTACAATTCGTTTATCAAGATTTCGTTTATTAATTTTCATCTCCTGTCTTGAGATTTAACTAAGTCTGACCCCCTCTCCGAAAGGGGGGACAAGTCGAAGCTCCTAATCATATAAGCACCGCCTCTTGTTTCGGCCAATAAATAATATGAAGTACGATTAGCAAATAAATAGTTAGAGTTAGAGTTTCGATTAGGGGTCGGGGGGCGTTGGAAAATTTAGAAATGCCGTCTTGCACAGAAGCCTGACGCAAAACATTTTGATACAAAATTATTTGGCAAACTTTGTGGTGAAATGTCAGAGCAGCGCAATAGTTAATAATAAATAGTGTAATAGTTATAAATGCAATTTGCTCGAGTCTGGACTTAGACATAAGGACGTGAAGCAGATTTTCTCACTAAACATACATATAATTAGCCTAACTTTTCGCTAGAGACAATTTAAACTAAGTCGAATTTAGCGGGGGAGAATTTTCCTTTTTGCTTTCTTGGCAATGCGCCGATTTAAAATGCTGGAACCTCGATCTCCACTCGACTTCCAAGGCATTTAAAAGCGCGCATTCTGGAGAGATACTCGAATCTGTCAAAAAAAAGGTGATTTCGTTACGAGTAAATTAATTAATTAAATTAAGGTCTTAGCCTAGGCTGGAATTAATCTAGGGTTTTCCAATGATTTTCATGTGTGTCGCTGCTAGGCGAATATTTTCTATTCAAGTCTCATCGAATCTTTTGAAGCTTTCGAGGCATATTGCGTTTGTTCCCAGCTAAGTGTTTCCCAGCTAAGTGCGAGAGCCACCCAGATCAGATCTCCCCTAGAACTGCTGTCCGTAGCGCCCATTGATGCCGCTGTCGTAGAGCTTGCTCAGCGTGTCCTTGGCGCTGCCCACGTACGACGCTCCCGACGAGGAGCCGGCGGAGGATGGTGGCGGTGGGCCATAGAGCATGGTGGGAGCTCCATAGGTGATGGTGGGCGTGGGCTCATGCTGGTACAGGTATCGCTCCTTGCTGGTGCGACGCTGCACGGTCTTCCAGATGCCAAAGATGCTGAGCTGAGCCAGCAGGAAGAGTCCTCCGGCCATGATTAGTCCTGGAAAGGAGAGAGAACAAGGTGGAAGTGGGTTATTTAAAGGGAAACTCAAGTCGATTTTCTATATCTACATTTACTTAAAAATCCATTCTTAACTGTGGGAAAACTCTAAAGAATGATATTTCAAGCTTACTTGGAATTAAATTCAAGACCAAATCAAGAAACAAAAAGTAAATTGCAGTTTAATGGCCTTAAAGCCGGTCTCAAGACCTTACCCGCCTCAAATCAACATTTCTGCTCCAGATTCGAGGAGGTGTCTTCGCCCTCGGTGTACTCGAGCAATTTGAAAAGGGAAGTCGGCCTCTTATCGCCATAAATCAAGGGGATTATCTCGAGTAACCGATCTAGTTCGAAGAGTTTCAATGAAAACTGGTTGCCGCCGAGCCGACGAAAGGCAACGAACCGAACGCCGGCCAGCGATAAGATCGCTCCAATCAGCGGAAAACAGGGAAGGCCGGGAGCAGAAGAGGAATAACTAGAGCCAGAAGTGACCTCAGATCGGTTTGGTTATCACAGAAAACAAAAGTGGGCGCCACTTGACCCACTTAGCAGTGAACTGAAACAGAAAGAGGCGAAAAAAATAGCCCCAAGGCAGACGTAAACGAGTCCGAGTCCGAGTCGGTGTCCGAGTTGGAGTTGGAGTCCACCGACCAAGTGACCAACTTTGACAGCAACAAGTTCAAGATAAACAAAAACAATGAGAAATAAAACAGCGACAATTTAATGCATGAGTTGCATATTTCGGCACGGACTCACTTTCTATACCCTAGACATCGCATGTTGCCGCAGTTGCTGCTGCTGCTGCTGCTGCTGGGTTCTTAAGAGTGCAACATGCCACATAAATAAGCCCAGGAAAGCGTTGGACAAGCGGAGGAAATTCGAAATGCCGATGCCAATGCCACAGCCGGTAGAAATCGGGTGAAAGTGCCGCCAAAGTTTAAGTCAAAGTCAAACTCGAGTTGCATGCGTTGCTGCCGCGGCTGCCGCTGCTGCTGCTGTGCTCTTGCTGTTTTTGTCCAGTTCACGAAATCAGAATTTAAGAGCATCAGCAACTGCAACAGCAACAGCAACGACGACATGCCAGATGACTATCAAAGATTACTTCGTAACAATGTTGTGCCTGTTGTTGACCATAAAAAGTAAGCTCAGCTCGCCGAGTTGAGCCAAAAAACAAAAAGACCAAAAAACAAATCAACAAACAAACCAAGAGCCACAACAACAACGTCGTCATCGCCTTCATCATCATCATCATCATCATCTTGGTCATGACTTGAATGAGTTTCAATAACAAAGTGCACGCACTTGAGACTTTTATTTATGTATTTGACTCCGGCTTTACCTCGAGACCAACAACACGGGCAACCAAAGAGGCAACAACGAAAATATACAAAATTATAACAATTACTGTAAACGGTCAGCGGTGAAACAAAACGAGTTCTGGCTGGGGGAGTACGTACGAGGCGCCCACAAAATGGTAAATAATTTGAAGAAACCCGACCCAGAACAAAGAGTAACAAGAAAATTGCTGAGGAAAGCTAACGGGGCTGAAGGGAAAAGAAAAGTAAGCGAGAAACGAAAGTGAAGTGAATTATCTAAAGAAACGTTTAACAAAATTCTACAACCTAAAGTTAACTTTAAGGATGAAGAAATGATGAAAGAAACTAGTGTTTTTTCAAACTATAAATAACCAAATTGAATCGATATATTAAATATTGCAATCTATACCCCGAAATAGTTTATCAAGTTCAAATTCTTTACTTAACAATGGAGCCCCTAAGAGCCAAGTTAAATCAGAGATTTTTGTCGATAAAACCTCCCATTTTATTAACAACTAAGGCTGTAGTCTGATAAAATTACTCCAGACGGGCTTAGTTTGTTTTCAAGACTTGCTTTCGTTCAATACGGAAAGAGAAATGAGAATTGTCTATAGTTTAGCAGCAAACTGCCTAATTAAATACTAAAAATTGCATCGTGCGGCCGTTTAATAAAACATTTCAGACTAATAACGAACCTTATGAAAGCGAAATGGCTGGGCTGCATTTAGGCAGCAGACTTTCCTGTGATTCCTTTAAGAATAATACCAGAAATCAGGCCTGATAGTAGCCCGTAAAATGGCCATTAAAGTGTTTGCCGTAATGGGAGAGAGATTCATTTCTAAATAAATATCGGCGAGGAATGAAAAATGCTCATAAGCATTGACAAATTACAGGGTGTTGAGTCAACTCGCCGCCAGAAGACCTTAAATTGCTGTTCTGCATGCCGAAGACAAGGCCGAGAATGCAATGGCCCCCATTGCGCACGCATCAAAGCTCACCTGGTCAGGAGCTCAGGTGCTCAGATGCTCGACTCGCAACAATGTGTGTGGCAAATGAGCTTAAGCACAAGTAGAAACCGTTGCTCTAATTGTAGGCAATGAGCTTCAGCTGATGCGGCGCGTAATTACCACAAAAATGTGTACTGGCGGTGGTCCAACGGAGCCGGGACTGGAACTGAAGCTCGAGTTGAAGCTGGAGCTGAAGCTGAAGCTGAGGCTGGACCTGCTGCTGTCTAACGAGCTGTCAATTTAACGCTTCAACGCCGCATCGCATTTGCTCTGATGCGGCATGGCAATTGCTCCACAAAGGAATGACACATGGGAGATGGTGGTCTCCGGTCTCCGGTCTTTGCTCCGGGAGCCGGGAAACCCAGCGGGCCAACTGTGCAAAAAGTTTTTCGCGCCGCACGAAAATGAGGCGTGCAGAATCCTGCTGCCAGTGGAGCCCCAGCTGCTGAACTAGTGACCTGGTCGTGAGCCAGCAGAGACACCGGGGCCAGCATCATAACTTGTTTAATGCAGTCACAGAACACGTTCTGGCCGGAAAAGCCAGAAGAACCTAATTTAAGGCCCATGCAGGGGAGCTGGCGCAGCCGGCAATGATGAAAAATTGATTCATTATCAAAATTAGCGAGGCCAGGAACAAGCTGAGCGGCTCACGACGACCACGATGTCGTCCTGATGCTGATCCTGCTGCTGCTTCTGCTGCTGCTGCTGCCACAGCGCTTGTCTATGCAAATCAAGCTGCCTTTGATTTGCGCTTGATTGGGCATTTTCACAGGGAGTTCGTTCGAAACTTACCATAGCCATTAAGGCAAGTGAGCTTGTCCTGGGCAACGCCCGCATAGGCCTTCTCGTGTGGACCGCTGTCATTGCCGCTGCCGTTGGTGGTGCCGTCCTCCGCCTGGAAGCCGAACTTGTCTGTGATTTGTATGGACTGCATGAGCAGTATGTTATCATCCGCAGGGCCCACATCCCGTCGCTGGCGTGTGCTGACCATGAACTCGGCTGCAATAAGAACGAACGAAAGATTCGTTAGTTGGCTGAATGGATGGCAATGGGCCCGGGGATCAGTACTTACCACCGTCGGTTCCGTTGAGCACCGATCGCTTCTTGCGGCCATAGGAGACCAGGGACTTGAGCTCACCGCTGGCGCCATCCTCGCTATCGCAAATGACGGGCTCGCAGCGCGGGATGCAGGGCGTGACGAGGGCGCGGAACTGAACCACCTCGCTGGAGGGGAACTTAAAGGCGTCGAACTGCGAGAGCAGCACCTTGCGGTTGTGCGCCAGCTTCTGGATGTTGCCCATGATGTATTGGTCGGTGGGGCAGCCATTAGCATCGATCAGCGTTATCTCGGCGCTGTCCGAACCGTCCATGGCCACCAGCTCCCGCACAAAGATCTCGTAGGGGCTGTTCGGCTCAACGATCTCGAAGCGCAGGGCCAGCGGATCACCGACCTCGGCGATGCGCTTCATGTCACTGCCGTCCCGCGAGGTGATCTTCATGATCACATTGGGCGAATCGATGGTGATCTCCTCGCTCAGCGACGACTCAATCTCGCCGGTCACTCCCAGGTCCACGTCGTTAAGCACCGTCTTGTTGGTGAGGTCGTACTGGCAGGAAACGGCTAATCCCAGATCCGAGGATGTGACGATCATGTCGTGGTGCTGGATCACAATGTCGTTCATGTACCTGCCGTAGGCACTCTGGCGGACATTGCACTCCAGGTCGTTGTATCCCATGCGGAAGTCGAACTCCAGCGAGTTGTTCACATTAACGGCGCAGGATTTGGGCGCTCCCTTGGCGTAGACCTTGCCGTCGAAGAGCTTGGAGGTGCGGATCTTGGTGATCATCTCGCCGGATCGGCACTCGATCGAGACATTGTAGCAGGCCGAGAGTTCATAGGTGGCCGCCTCGGGCACCTCCAAGTAGGGATCCATCACGTCGGTGAGGGTGGCGCGGCTGTGATGGGACAGGCGGCAGACCATGTCCCCGGTGTCGTTGTAGTCGTACGAGTGGCATCTATCCGGGATAATCGTTAGAGTGGCTGTCGGAATGGAGACCTTTAAAGGAAACCTTACCTGTAGGGGGAGTTCAGGCAGAGATCGCGGCACTCGTCAATGGTGTTGATGTCCTGGTAAACCGAGTCCACCGTCTTCAGGATCTTGCCAGAAATGCGCTTAAACTCGCACAGCTTGCTGGGCTCCTCGGCACAGTTGTTCTCCAGGTAATCGGCTCCATCATAGGGCTCCACGCTGCCGCCGGCGGAGAGGGTAATGCGATCCATGTCGGAGAGCTCGCACAGACCCGAGTGGCGGTAGTAGTTGGCCGAGCTGGTCGAGTTAAGAGTTTTGAGCGGTTCGGAAGGACGGAAGAGTGAAGATAGGAGTGGTAGTGGAAGAGAGCAAGCGATACGTAGAGATTAGGAAGGAGTTGCAAGTGTAAACGAGGCCATGGAGAGCAATAAGAGCAAGTGAAGCCGCTCGAAATCATTTGGGTTTAGATTAGGTTTTAAAAAAATGTAATTTGAGAGAAAATTATACGATTTTACACCAATAGAGAAGTGTGTGGGAAGACTATGGAAAGTGAACTGTGTTCTAAACTCTTATAAATAATAAAATATAGTCCTGGGTATGGTTGCGCAGTCATCTTAAGCTGAGAACTCTAAGCAAAGATGTTCTCTGAAGGCTTTTTGTCCCTACAAGCTGCATACCCCTCTTGTGCTCCAACCTGCATTACTTAACACCTAGACCGTGGATAATACTCACCGGCATGTGAATTCGGACTCGCCCAGGCACAGCTCCAGGCAGTCGCGGCGCGACAGAACCGTCTGACTAGATTTGACGTGCTCCGGCAGGCGGTAACCTTGAACGCGATCGATGCACCAGGCCTTGGAGCAAGGACGCACGCCCAAACACGATTTCTGTGCGTAGATGGTGAAAACCGGAAACTGTGAGCGCGAAAGTGAACCTGAAATAGTAGAAAACGAAAAAAAATAAACCAAATACATATAAAAAACCTCATCAGGACGGGCGGCGGGAAAATCGGGAAAAGCTGGAATCACAACGGGGCTGTGCGTACGCGACGCGTGAATTGCGCGTTTTATGCGTTTTACGCACACGCCCCTTCACTGCAAAGTAACAGGCGTTGAGAAACGCTGAAAAGCTGGAACTGAATCAGCAGCAGGCAACGCAACGACAACTGCATCGACATTCGAGATTCGGCTGAAAAGGAAGGCTGCTGGCGCTGGTGCGGCAGAAATTATGCGTTACTGCCAGTGCCGCCAATGCCAAAAGCCAGTTTGCTGTTTGCAGAATCCATGGCAAAATCTAGTTTGCCGGGCCAAAGCGACGACGTTGCCTTGGCAGCCGGCCAGGCAGCCACCAAATCATGCGTAAAAGCAAAAGGCGTGTGCAGGCAGCCACTTTTTTTTTGTACTCTTAAATTTATTTTAGCCTTTTTTCGTGGTCACCGTGGGACAAGCGGGTGATTTATGCCCCGGACCACGACAGCCGCCAGGCACACGGAACGAAAATATCAAATATTATATATGTATATATTTTCCCAAGCTTGAGTGGCCTTGAATTGAAGTATAGAAACAACATAGATATTTATACAAACAACGAAAAGCTTCTTAAATATTGAATTTACTTCGTTCTCTCACTTTTCTCTGAGTGCACGCAACCTGCATGAACTAGAACTCAGTAATTGAGAAAATGAATGAATGAACAGCCGGGCTGAGCTGAATTATTGAGCTTTCTTTGGCACAAAAAAAAACACAGCAGAAAAACAGCGCAGTCGTCGTCGTTGTCGTTGTCGCCTTAGCCGTTTCAGATTCTCACACTTTCTAACTCACCTGGCAATTTATCGGCGGTCGTCTTAAAAAGCACACACAAGCCGGTTTCGTAGTTGACAGCGCTGCAGGACTCGTTGCTCTGGCAGGCCTCCAGGCAGTCGGTGAGCATCAGGGTCCCGGGCAACGTGTCCAGCATTTTCGAGGGGGCCGAAAGCACGTAGCTGAAAGTGAGGAAAGATGATTTATAAATCAGATCGGGGCCACAGCGATATCGAAGCCCCGATATTCCGCATGATTTATGACTTGTGTGGTGACCCCCACTAATAGATTTCGAAACTCAGTCAATGAGCCGATGAAATCGAAAGTGATAGCCCGAATATACATATATTCTGCTGGCTATAAGTCTTTATTATGATTTTTCGAGCGAGGCGGAAGACCAAACAAAAGACTCAGGCAACGAACTTGCGGCGGGCGATGACATCTCTTTGGAGGGAACAAGTCTTGGCTGGGATTAGTCACGTTTTAACCAAAGAGTGTCACTCCTACGGCCGCCGCACATTTGCATATGCCAGTTAGCAGCGGTCTTTGGAGCTGGCTCCATTTCTGGCTTCCCACTTGCCGCCGCTGCCACTTCACCGTTATCTTCTCTTCTCTTCTCTCTTCTTATGGAAATGTTAATTGGCCCAAATGTCAGGTTGCATTTCATTAAAAATGTATATGAACCCTTTGCCGGCCCATTGTCTTGTCTCTCACAAAAATTCAAATTTTAGAAGAAAAGCAAAAGTGAAAATGACAAGTGGCTATATAAAATGTAATCAAGTTTCTATAATGCCGGTGGTTGCGTAAGCCGGTGTTGGAGGTGAGGGAAATTGTTCATTGTTTTGTGACATTTATGAATAGGCAGCTCTCCGGAGGAGAGTTCAATTAATTATGCAATTTTTAGTCAAGGAAAGAAAGTCTAAGGTGGGTAATTTAATTTTAATAAGGTAAATAAATATAAAATAAATAGAAATATATTAATAATAAGGTATATATGTTATGAATATTAAGAAAGTTCTTGGTTCTTGTAGAAAAATTAATAATATACTCTTTAGAGTTTGAAATAGTTTGTAAATCCTTCTTTAATATTATTTCCCTGACGCTTTCATTGACAAGAATTTAATATTAACTTTATAGAGCTCTGAACAGATAATAAATCCTTCCTTTACATTACTTCCTCGATCCATCGGCTGATAATTAATTAAGTGAAGCTGGCGGCTGAGATCTAATAACAAGTCTGCGCTTTTCTATCAACTGTGTCTCAACTCACCCGGTAATAATCTCAAAGCCAATCATATCTGGATCGCACTCCTCCTCCTGTAGGACGGCTGGGGCCTTGTCCGTCTTGGCCTCCGGCTGCGACTCAATGGGCGTGGCCAGCGGCTTGGGCAGCTCACCGGTGCCGGCTCCAGCTGCCGCAGGAGATGCTGCCCCAATGGTGGCTGCCTCCGCCGCCTGGTCGCTGCTTCCGTCCGTCGTGGTGGTACTGGTGGTGGTGGTGGTGCTGCTGCTGCCGGCGGGCGTGGAGCTGCCATTGTTGCCCGGTGCGGCAGCCAGCGGCGAGGGCGTCACATTGTTGCGCGGAACGGTCTGCTTGACCGGCTTGACAGGACGTTTTGTTTTGCGTGCGGCGCTGGCGGCGTCACTCGCAATTAGGCAGAGCAGCAGCAGAAAGGTGCAGCGGCGTAGAAACATTTTGTCTGCAATTGAAATTGATATGTGGTGGTGATATGTGTGGTTAGAGGGGGGCCTGGGAGAGACTAAATGTTAATTAGGCAACTAATTTCGCATTACGCGTAATTTATGTAATTCCTGGTGTGCATTTTATTGGTTTACTGTGCTAGCCGCCTCTCCACGGGGGCTTTGCACTGCCAGGAATGGAAACGGAACGGAACTCTGTGTCTTCGGCACCAGTCTGCCCCCATCCGACCCTCGTCTCTGCACTGGCTATGTTCGAGCTTTAATTGCCTGGCTTGTTCGCTGTGTGTTTCAGCGTTTAATTAAACCTACAGCTTACAGCTCTCAGCAATCCGGCCTTTTTCTATTGTGCATAAGACGGCAGCCATACCCTCAGCTTCAGTTCCAGCCTCGACAGAAACAGAAACAGTTGCAGCCACAATCAGAACGAAAACATTACCGGGAGACCCCAGTGGGGCGAAGTTTGATGTGTGAAAAACGCCGCCGCCTGGGAAATATTTTCGAGGAGCCGAAAGAGAGTCGGGATGCGACTGGGACTGGGTGTAGGTGGCACCATGCTGGGGGAAACCTAACTGGGAGATGGGGACCCCGAGAAGACCCCATGGGCCTAGATTTCACCTAGTAAGTGCAGGCGGGCTATGTTCCAGATAGCCAAGGTACATGTGTACCTAGATGTAGGTGCCCCAAGGTGGCTGAGATTATTAATATTATTTCTAAGGGAACTTGGACCCTGACTTGCTTTATAACATAATAAATTACAGGAAATGTTAGGGAAGTCCCCCGGAAGTAAGCTAAGCTTTAAGTTTCAGTAGTATCTCTTAATACCCCTAGTAGATCCTTAACTTTATAGCTCTTCTCACTTGCTTTACTAGGAATCTGAAAGATATTCCTTATCTAAGATTCAAAGACAATGTCAATGACTCTTGCCTAAAACAAACTCGTCTTCTTCATGGTTTGTTGCCTCTGTCATAACAATTTGCTAATCCAATTATGCAATCTCAAAAAGCGCGAAACAATTAACACTTTACAGCTGACAAATCTCGGATCTAAACACTATTTTCTCTGCTTTTTTATTTCGCGAATAACTGGTCATTTCCCCGTTCCAGCGAGAAAGTGAATTGAGTCGTTCGTAAAAAAAATAATAGACAAAAGAAAAACAAACACATTTTCATGTTGTTAAATATTTTTATGCGTTTCTGCTGTCGATGCCCGGCAAAGGCGTAAAAAGTGAGTTTCACTGCCGGACAATAAAGAGGCGGCGAGAGAAGGTACAAATAAAAAAGAGCTCTCCTGGGATTCGCACTGAGCTGAGCAGGGGCTGAGCTGAACCACCTGTGAGATAATCTAAAGTGTGGCTCATTATTTTGCCCGAGAGACAACGAAGAAGATTTAGCGGTTAATAAGCGGCTGCGTGAGAAAAGATTTTTGCGCTGGCAGCGGGTTCAGTTTTTTATACATTTTTTGGTTCGTCGTTGTGCTGGGCACTTGTTTAATGTTTCGTTAGTTACATAATTAATTATGAGGCGCAGGAGAAGAATGAGCAGGAGGAGGAGGAGGAGGCTCCAGGCGGACTCGGGTTGCATGCAAAACCAGCGCCACGCCCACACCTCTGCCGCAGCTGCTGCTGCAACGGCTGGCTCACACATAAATTATGAAAGCCAAACAAGAGGAGAGAAAGAACCGTTAATGTTAATAACACGCTTTAAGATACACTGCACTAAAAACAATATGTCCCTCCCTGCCCCTCGATCGACTCAACTGCCACCGCCATTCTTCTGCTCGATTGAACGGCAATGGAGGTGAGTCGGGAGTCGGAGTCGGGAGTCTGAGTCCAAGATGCAGACCCGGCGAACGGGAGGCGAACTCATTACGGAACGCTCACTTCCACTTGCAATTAGTTGTTTGAATGAATTTATGCTAATTATAGGCCTTGACGGCAAACGCAACGCGCTTTTAATAAGCCACCAGAGAGAGAGATACTATATAGAGAGACCGCGGGCCAAGGCATTGACTAGATTTTTCGGCCTTTTGTTTCAGCTTCATTATTATCTTTCTTTCGGGCCCATCCCCCTAAGTTTTCCCCCTGGTTTTTCCGTCTGTTTTTCTTTCGATTCGGTTCAGTTTCACCTGCTAACCCACAAATGTAATGAGCCATTGACCAAAGTGGACAGAAAAGCCGGCGAAGAAGAATGGCCCGAGAGGCAAGAACGGTAAATGTGCGTGTGTGTGGCATGCGGTTTGGGTTTGGCAGGAATCCACCAAAAAAATTTTAGAAAGACACACCAGAGGCAGGGAATGTTCTGCGGTTCCATCAGAATTTCCACTTAGAATTTCCATGTGAGCGTAACCGAGGGAAGAGCTACAGATTTTAATTAACCCGGCTGGTATAATTTCTGTGGCCGGCCAAAACGTTCTGCTGCCTTCCATGACTTTTGATTCCGCGTTTCGGCTGATGCTTTTCCCTCGCCGGGGTTTAGATATGTCTATCAATTTCACTAATTGAACGTTAACAAGCCGCCGTCGAGTGCTGGCAGCGGTTTTTCCATCTATCAATCATGTAAACTACCCGGCGATTCCAATCGGATTGCTGGGATTCGGATCCACCAGCAGTGAGAGAGAGATGCATAGAATTTGGTTAGTTATTAGGTGAGATCGGGCCATTCGCAGCTGCTTCCTTCTGTGCCACGGCCAAATCATCCTCCTCGTTAATGCCTGGATCATAAACAAAAGACTCTGGCAACAAACTAACCAGTCATACGCGCAGCTCTGATTGCGGCCTGCCGAGTTTCCATTACAATTTGCTAATAGCTTTTCGCCTCTGCTGCTGCCGATGCTGAGTTGAAATGAAAACCAGACAAAAGATCTCTTCTCCGGCTTTCAAATGAACTCATTTGCCGATGAAAATCTAATTGAAAACGTTTACATAAAATTCGATTTGCTGGCGGCCTCGGAGGCCTTCTGAAAGGTCAGAACACAGCCGAAGCCCGACTTTCAATATATTCAATGAGAAATTTCTCTAGTTTCGTATGCAGGTTCCCAGGCTGTGAGGCCACAAAAGGAATAATATTTCGTTTTGTTCGATTTGAATTTATGCCAACAAAATGCCAAATGCTAATTGACTTTGCAGCCATAAAAATCGAGCCAACTAAAAAAACACTTTCTCAGCCAAGGAGCACAACCTGACTCCGGGTCCTCCTGCTCACTGAGCAAACTCCCAGCCGGAGCATGCATAATAAATATGGCCTGGCTTTTGTGGAGCGCGGCGGCTGAGAAATGAGTGCGCTTGGCCTGTCGGCCGGCAAAGGAGGAAGCAGCATATTAGCGGCAGCAGCGCGCGGACTCGGCGGCATTATCATAAACTAAATATAGCAGCAAATATCAATTTGATTGTGCTGGCCGGGCGCACAAATTGAGACCGGTGCACAATGGCTCCGAGACTCCACGGCACTCCACTCCACTCCACTGCAAGTCGCTGGACAAAGACCATCGGGATCGGGCGGGCATTGTGTTGCAAGTACCGTTGAGGTTTAGCGCATGTCCGGCGTGTCCGGCTGCTGGCCAGTGATAAATTATCACTGTTGGCCGGGCCATTACTTTTCGGAAATGTACGAGGTGAGCGACTGCAGTTGCTCAGCACCACCATTGCCGCCGCTGCCGAGTTCTGCTAACTTATAGCCGGCAATGAAAATGAGAATCAGAATGGGATGACGATGAGACTGCGCTTTAGCCGATGGGCACACTCTACGAAAATGCGCACATCAAAATTAATGTTTTCTGAATCAAATAAATAGAGTTCAAACTGAGGTAAACTCTTGTTGAAATGTTGGTAAATTTAAACTTTGAGGTAGTGGGAGTTTTGATAGATCAATGTTATATATAGAATATTTATTTAAGGTAATTGTAATGACACTAATTTCAGTATATATTTCTTTGTTACCTTCCCTTATTATCTCCATTTAAAAACACACATTTGTCTACCTTTAATTAGGGTTTTTTAATGAAGTGGTTTTCTGTTCTTGTCAAGTACTATATTTTTTTTAAACACGAACTTTTCAATTTATAGAAAAATATACAAGTTCCATTTATTTGTTTCTCTGCACCGAGGTAACCCAAGATTTACCGAGAAGCCATCCAGAGATACGCTTCGTAGCCCCAAGTTTTGGGGGCCAAGGCGTTGGCGTTTATTATGCAAATATTTTAGCCTTAACTTGCGGCTGCAAATTAATATTGCTCAGCTCGGAGCTGCACTTGGAGGTGGAGTCAGAGTCGGACTCAGAGTCAGAGTCAGAGACGGAGCTGCAGCTCGAGTTAAAGTTCCTCGGCTGAACAATGTCGCATTCATTTAACGGCACTTGGCTGATTGTTATTTAAAGTTCAGTTCATAACAATTGTGGCCAGGCCGAGGAGCCGCGGAGTGCGGAGTGGGGAGTGAGGAGTGCTGCTGATGCTTTGTCCGCTTGGCAATTTACGGCTTTTGCATAGTTAACAACTTGATTGGTAGCGCTGGGCAGTTGGCAGCAGCCTGACATTGAAATGTAGGCCTTGCCATCATCGATGCCCGCCAATGATTGTCGTTGTTGCTGCTGCTGATGTTGCTGCTGATGTTGTCGTGGTTGTCTTCTTTGTGGCTGTTGTCATGCTGCATAAGTGGAGGACTGGTTGCCGCTGTTGCATAACTAACAATGTTTAGAGCGCATAAATACATAGCCGCGGCAGCAACAGGCACAAGAACAGCACAGCGAACTCCATCTAACATCTAACATTCAGAGTAACGGAGTCCCGCACAAATGCTCATGACATGCAAAGGAATTTCAGCTATGCTGCCCCATGCGGGGCGTGTTTCTCTGGATCCCGGGATATATATCCTATCCTATACTGAAGCAGTATCCAGCCATTTAGCAATGCAAATTGCGTTGTTTAGTTTATAGATAATGTCATTCAGAATGCTCGCACAACTATCACAAAAATGCTCAGGGAACCTGCCGAGTAACAGAGCAAGTTCGCTGCCAAAGTCTTTCGATAAATGCACTTGATAAGGCCCCAGAAAAGACGGCTGACATTGGGAAAAGAACGTAGCAAATCTACGGGTAACATACTGATGCCAAGCAGAGAATGCAGATTTTGATTAGTGAGCCTGACTTTGGCTTTGATGAAAGCAGTGATCTTAAAAAACTAATATAGACATAAAGTTCGAGTTCGTTTATGTTCCATAAATACGTTTAACCCCAAAGAAAACCATAAAGCCAAGAGAAACATCACCGGCTACAACTTAATCTTCGTCAGAGAGCCGGCGACAGTGACAGGCTGCCAAGACAGTTTATGGTCATAAGCCAGGCAATTAACACTTGACATTCTTTTCACTTTTTGTCGGCCGTTGATATGCTGTAGGCCCCATATAGCGGCCCCACTAATCGCCTCATAAAAAGCACACATTTTATTTAAGCTACGTGACAAACAGAACTTTATGGCCCCTAGAAGTGGAGAATCGGGGAACGGAGAATCTGGGAATCCAAGCGAAGGGACGGCAGAATAGAGAGTTCTTTGGGACGTGCGGATGGGGACATTTCGCTTTCTAGCAGCCCACATTCTGGCCATTCCATTCTTTGACTTGGTATTCCGAATCGGAGCAGAGTCGGTGGCTACTTTCCTGGCATTGGGTTTACTTGTGGCTGCTCCATTGTCCGATGGCATCAAATTCTACTTGAACGCCGCTCGCTCGCTCACTCGCTAATTCGAGTCAATAAAAAAGCGTTTAAAAGCAAACATTAATGAATGCTAGTTGCTCTGGCCGCCGGCTATTAGAAATTCTAACAAAGTGGCTCAAAGAAGCACAGAAGTGAAAGAAAGCCAGGCCAGACGTAAATTAAATGGAAACTGCCAGGCGAAAAAAAAGAATCAAGAAACAACTAAAAGGCACACAAAAACGTAGCTCTTTCAAAATCTAATGGTTTGCCGGCACGTGTCTCATGTAAGCTTTTCTCTTCGGAAAATTCTTTCTTGGAGGCGAGTAAAAGTAAAGATTCATAAAGAGCCGAGCGGGCTGAAAACCACTGACAGCTAAGCATAAATCCCGGCAAAGCCAAAAAGCTAAAACCCGAAAAAGGAAACGGCTGCCGCCGCACGAGGAAAAACAGGCCGTAAAAAAATCTAAACAAATTGAAAAGCGCACGCCAAAGTCGCATCATCATCATCGTAAAGCTGGAAAACTGAAAACTGGACCTGGAAATCAGGTCGGCGGTCGGCGGTCTTCGGTTTTTGGTCGTCGGTCTTCTGTCTTCTTGGTGGCCTCGCCTCCCACAGTCGCATGATTTATGCCCAGCTAACTGTTCCGAATCCCCCAAGACCACCACCCACCTGGGCATGTGTGCGTCGCAGATTTACGACTCAATCAAATGCAAATTGCGAATGGAAAATGGTAGATGGTAAATGAAAAATGGAAGGAATTTTCGAGGCGCGCATTGTGCGGCCACCTGTTGCTGACCTAGTTCGCGAAAAAACGGTTATAAATTGCGTGAAAATGCATTACGCAAGTACAAAAGGCTGTGAATGGTGGCAACATCAACATCATCGTCATCATCATCCTCATCGTCATGTGAATTGGCCGCTCCAGTTTTGCTGGCTAATTTATGCAACATTTGTTCGCTGCTGCTGCTGCTTCTGGCAGGTGGAAGCTGTCGGCGCACGTAACTGTCAACATGGCGCGCAAACTAACTGTAAACTGTATATGCCACCAGCACCACCAACCCACCACCCACTACAGAGGCAGTGAGCCACCGACTGCGCGGCTAATTGTCGACGCTTTTTGCATTTAAGCCAATTTGCGTTCACATTGTTGCCAGTCTCGAAGTTGCCAGTCTGGCAGGCTGCTGGAAACGGCTGCCATCTAAATATCT
This sequence comes from Drosophila nikananu, assembly GCA_008042635.1. NCBI lineage: Eukaryota > Metazoa > Arthropoda > Insecta > Diptera > Drosophilidae > Drosophila > Drosophila nikananu. The sequence continues at coordinate 30,100 of VNJV01018985.1, read as the reverse complement.
ATGCCCGGATAGCTTCTTGGCCAAGATCTCGCGCCCCGGCTATCCGTATTTGTGGAGTCTAGAATGTGCCATTAACCCATTTGAGAGCAGCTCGACGGCGATTCGGCCCGAAAAATGCACATACTGAATGTGCAATTTAAATGCACAGCGACAAATTCAATTAACCCATTAAGGATAACACAATTAATTGGCCATCGCTGGCGGCTAAGTGTTTATCGATAAATATTATGAATAGAGTTTCATTTTACTGACTTCTTTACGATGCGTTTATAGTTATTACACATTAATTAAACGTTGCAACTCCAGCTGCGAGTTACATCCTTGACACCTTGTGCCAAATACTGAAATATAAAGCCATATATACTTAGCTCTCCCCAACTGGCAATCATACTTCTTGAACATAGTGTTCCATTCCTTTTGTCAAGATTAAAATACCTTTCCATTCGGTCATTTGTCAACAAGCCGTGTGTGTGTGCACAGCAGGTACAGGCGGACCAAAGGATGAATGGCAGGCACTTAAATATGTGGCACTCAAGGGGTTAAAAGCGGCTTACGGCAGCTAAGACAACAAACAAACAAACATCGAAGAAACAAACAAGTTTGTTGTTGCTCAAACACTGGCCTAAGCAAACAGAAGCACAACAATTTTAGTTTCGAGTTGGAGCTTGCAATGGGAATGGGAAGGGGATTGGGAATGGGATTTGTTTGTTTGCCAGATGGATTGACTGATTGATAGACTGACTGACTGAATGACTGGCCGTGGCTACCTGCCTTATGATTTCGCTTGCCGACGCTGCGCTAATTTGTTGGCATCCAGTGGAATTGGCCAAGACAGGAAGGCAGCAAAAACCAAAGACTGAAAACGCTGCAAATCGAAGCGCAGCTCGGCTCAGGAATCTGGCGGACAAACGCTGCCGACACTGTCTGCTGGCAAATTCCTGGTAATTCTCTCTGTTTGATTTATTAACCATCATTACACACATTCGATGGCCGCTGATGCCTCGCTGCCGGCAGGCAATCAGAATCAATATCTCAGCATCAGTTGGACTTCCGGTTCAGGTGTTTGCCGCTGCCATTTGCCAGAGGAAGAGAAATCCTTTTAGCCAAATGCAGAAGAAGGAAAGGAAACCAGCAGCAGCGGCACCGGAGACTATGGACCCATAAATAACCACCAAAAAGAGAGTCAGTAGCCCAATTGGCCAATATATATAGAGCCGCGTTTATATATAGAACAGATCGCATTATATAATTTGCACTCGCTGGATTTATGGCCGGCCAAAGTTGCCATTTGTGGCGATGTGGCGATGTGGCTTCCATGCTGAATGCGTCTTTAAAACGCAATAAATATTAAAGACACTGGCCTCCGTCCTCTGCGTGCAGTTTAAGCCGCCGTGCAATTGTATCTGCCGATAGGCAACGCGAAAATGCTGCCGCTGCCGATGCCTTGGAAAAGTGGAACAGGCCAACGGCTCTCGGGCCACATGCAACTGCCAGGCAGCAGGCAAGTCGAGTGGGTTCTCTGGCTGTGCTCCCTCTGTTCTTGGCTAACAATATTCATTGCACAATTATGCCTTGCCTGATTCTTATACCAGATCTTAATGCTTTATATAGACAGCTAATTTATGCAGTGTCTGCACGTCAGTCAGGTGAAAGATACACACTCGTACACTCGCGCACACCGCACCGCATCTTCGGCTCAGCCCACGCCAAATTATTTGCTATTTAGCCAAACATCAGCCTAGTTAGCGGGGGCCCCCGAAACTGGGTCGATGATATGCACTGGAATGCAGCAACAGAAACTGCAACTGCAACATAGAAGCAACACAGCAGCAGCAACTGCCACAACAAGCAGCATCTCTGCAGTCGACTTCCTTTACGAATTCAGCCTAAACGAATTTCTCTTTGTTGACTTTGTCTAGGCAGTAAAACATTAATCGCCTTAGAGTTTTGAGAACCTTACCTAGCCACTAATTGTTAGTAAATCTTGATCTATCACGGTCTTAGCTCCTTTTCCCTGGACTTTTTGTAGTTCAACTATTTTACAGCCTCTATCGGTTTATGACCGTCTACGATCACGATAGAATTTAGAATTTCTATGCAGTTCCTCTTTGGCTGGTTCCTTCACCTTCATAAACCCCTCTAGTTGGGGTTTTTATGGTTGTGTTTCTTCGTTCTCACTTCATTTTAATGAATATTTAAATATTTCCTGTTGTAAAAGTAAGACTTTGGCTTCCGCTTGTTTTTTAACTTGGCCACTAAATGTTTTAGCATTTTTTATAGAGGCTTTTTGAAATGCAATATCCTCTGACGCAACAGGTTGTGATCTAAGCCATAAAATGCACAGAACTTTCCGTAGGCTTGCATGAGGTGATTTGTATTATTTTTTGTAAACCTTTGCTAGAGAATGACTAGGGTTTTTATAACATTTAAATGCTGACTTCCTTGAATTCAATTATTTTTACGCCTTATATCATTTTAATTATCTTGGTCAGGGGGAGTGCCCTTTTTCCAAGCAACTCCCCAACGAAAATCTCGTTCTGGTTCTTAAAAATTTCTCACGTATTCAAATGTTGTTCGATTTACTAGAATTCTCATTCCTTTGTTACGTTTTCTGTCGATTCTGTGCCGCGACCCCGTGAACTTGACATAACCTCTTCCCATATTTGATTTGGCACATACCTTAATTGTTTGCTCTCGTGCTCTTCCCCTTCGGTGTAATCGAGCGACAATCCTCTGGGATCGGGTCTAGTGCCGCTCCGTGTGTGTGTGCTGGATCTGTAAGGCAAACAAATGCAAATTAGTTAAATATTTGCCTGGCAAGCAAACAACAATGGTTCTGGCCTGAGCCACAAACCCACTTAAAGTACGGCTGCTTCTGGCGTGTTATCAACCCCGCGATATACATCTGGGCAGCTGCATCTACAGCATCTTCATCTGCAGCGCCTTGGCAATTGAGTTTAGTGTGACAACGTTTAATGTGAAAACAAGAACAAAATAAATAATTTTACCAGTACCAGCAACAGAGAGACACCGGCAATGGGAAGGCAAACAATGAGATGCGGCGATAATTTCATTATAAGAGAAAACTTAGGGAGATCGCTCCACGACCACGACCAAAGATACAGATGGATGGTGTATCCGTCTTGACGTGGAGCTCTGTTATCTGGAGTTTGAATCGTCAGCAGGTGACATTGAAGTAATTTACTTGCTGTTGCCAGTTTCCACCGCTACCCACACAATTTATTTGCAACTATTTAAGCGGAGAAGAAGAAGGAAGCGAAGTTGAAGCCGGGGAGCCAGCTCCAGCAAGAAAAAAGCCAGGCAAAAAAGAAGCCGATCCACCAGGCAAACCAAGGCACTGAGATCTTGGTAAGTATTATTAGCCGGCAGCCAGCAGCTAGCAGCTAGCAGCTAGCAGCCGGGAGTTGAAGTCAAAGTCTCAGCATTTGCAGTCACTCAGAGCACTTCTTTGGCCCCGCGAGCCCGCGGGTTTCGGTCTCTTCTGCCTTGGCTTCTTGCTTTATTATTGGCTGACAGTGTCGCTGTTGTGGCAGTTGTTGTCGTTGCTGCTGCTGCTGTGGCCGTTGCTGCTGCTGCCGCTGCTGCATTTCGCATTCCATGCTAGCGAAAGTTGACCTAGTCGAGGATCGCGGTTTTTGTTTCTGGCGTTGGAGGCGGCCGCCGCGTCAGAGGGGCAGTTGATGCAGTGCAAAATTTGCTTATAAATAACGAAATTAAATATGGCCAAAAGCCAAATAACTCAACTAGCTGAAAACTTTTAGCACATTTGCAGCGAGGAGTTTCTCCTCGCTCGATTCTGGCCAGGGCAACAACCACCAGCCAGCATTTGCACAATTAACTATGCAATGCACGCGCCGAGTGCTCCGATGGTACGATGCTCTCCGCGAATCGTTTTTCCCAATCGTTTCTTTTCGTTTTGGCCACTTTCTTTTGGCAGTCTTAAAATGCAAATTGTCTTGATGATGGAGTGCCGGGCATTCTAATCAACCTGAGGATTGCTGTGCAAGATCTCCCGACTCTTACTTTCGATCTGTATCAAGCCGCTGACGTCAGCAGTTTGGGACAACAAGAGATTTCCGCTTGGGGGGAAAATAAAAATTAAAGCACAAAAGGAATAACAAAACGAAGAAGAACCTCAAAAGCGCTTCTACAGCAGGCGGAAGCCCCAGCAGACATTGAACTGTAACACTTTCTATTGGGGTCACCCGAAAAAAAGGCATAAAAAGAGACCCACAAGTAATAATAAAAATGCCATTGAATGGGTGTAGAGAGGCCAACAAAAAAACTCTAGCTAAAAACTCGGCTCGTGGCCTGCTGCCTCATAAAAGGCGGCCAAGTGCCAGAGCCACGGCCATGCATGGCCGGCAGACAATAGAAATCCCCGAAAATGCCAGGCACGTTGCTCAGATGCAACTCCCCCGTAGAATCCAACAGAAATGAAGACCAGCCAAGTCTCTAAATCCAACCCATTAGTGTAATTTTTTCTCTCAATTTTCGTTGAGTCTTTTCCTTAGTACATATATTTCCGAACTGAAACGCAGCCAATGTCAAAATGTTAACAGCATTCAATGGCATCCGCATCCTCATCCACTGGCCGTCTCTCTGGCGGCTCCCAAGGAACCAAGGGGTCTTAGGTCTGGCGGGGTCTGAGGTCTGCGGCGCTTTCTTTTGTGCACCCAGCGAAGATTTTTTGTCACGATCCCATTGCTGGCTGGCGCTTTTAACGTTTATTGGATTATTGTCATTAAATTTGTTTGGCTCTTGAAAGCGAAACTTACTCCTCGGATGGGAGAAACTCTACGCCTTGCGGGGGGAGCCCTCGGCATGAGTCAGAGGTTAGCGCTTGAGAGGCGCTACTGGGCTTGAGGTGACCTTTGTTGCCTACAGAAGTTCTTAACGAGCACAACATCAAATAAATACAGATATTTATGTCACAGCACTTTCGTTATTCAACTTCGAAACAACTGAAAATTCCTAAAATGCTTTTCAGTCCCACAAACTAAATACAGCAAGAACACGCATACAATGTCGGGGCTCCATAACTTTTCCAATTTAAAGTTCAAAGTGAGACTTGATGAATACGATGAAGAGGATCTTGACAATGTCTGCAGTACGAAGGCGCCTCAGGAAAGCAGCCTCAGCCACCGCGAGAAATCCATTGTGGATAATCTCAATGCCGACCAAGATGCCACCACCAAGATCCAATATCTCACTTTAGAAGATGCCCAATCACTGTCGCTGGAGAAGCACAAGGTACTGGATAATTACATGGACCAACCGGAGGATGACCCGGTGCTCCGCAAGTATCTGATTATTGGCGTTCAGTGGGTGTCTCTCGTCACGGAGCACCTGTTGAGCCATCCGTTTATAGTGCTGCGACGGCAGTGCCAGGTCTACAATGCCTCAAAGAGCTACCACCTGCATCCCCTGGGACTTCTGCCCAGCATTGTGCAGCTGCACAGGCGGCAGGGGCTGGGCACGCTGTGGAAGGGCGTGGGCAGCTGCCTCCTGGTGCACGGCCTGACCTTGGCCATTGACGATGTCATCTCGAAGTGTAGCAGCGGATCCAAGGCCACGGATAGCCAAACGCCCTGGAGGCGATTTGGCCAACATGTGGCCCTCAAATGTCTGAGCATTGCCTTGGTGGCCCCTTTCCATGCCGCCCTCCTGGTGGAGACCGTGCAGAGCGACATAGCCAGCGAGAAGGCGGGTCTCTTCGATGTGTTCCGCGAGGGAAGCCTCCGGCTATTCCACTGGAGTTCCCCGAAGAGCGGACGCATGCTGCCCGCTTGGGCTTTGATCGGACCGAGTGTTTCTTTTGGCATCACAAAGTATCTCTTCAACCTGGTAATACACGGTGTCTCCTCACGCATAATGCGCCGCCGAATGACACTCGCCCTGGAAGTACCTGGTCAAAAGAAGGGGGACAAAGCCCTGGAGTACCAGAATGCGGAGATATACGCCAGCCTGATTGCCACACTGACCACCGAGGTTATATTCTTTCCCTTCGAGACCATACTTCATCGCCTGCAGTTGCAGGGAACGCGAACGATAATCGACAACCTTGACAACGGCTGTGCCGTGGTCCCCATCCTGGCCAACTATCAGGGCTTCGCTGACTGCTATCGCACCACGATTATGACCGAGGGAGCCTGTGGCCTGTACAAGGGCTTTGGGGCTGTGATTCTACAATTTGCAGCCCATGTGGCTGTCATAAAGCTGGCCAACTGGACGGTTAACCAAATAACAGCGACCACATCCAAAAGACCTACTCCCCGAATCGTTCAGTACTATAACATAGGCGATGGACCAGATAATACCAGGGACTCTTTAATTTCTTCCCTTTCCGGACCAGATTAGCGTCCAACTAGTTGCGAGTATTTGCTTTCAATGTAACAATTTAAATTTATATGTACCGAACACACGGTGTGCTAATTAAATTATAATCATATATCATAAATCATATATCATAAATCATAGATGAATATAAATATTTGAGAAAACTATTAGCCAAAGCCAGTAAAAATTTAAGTGTTTTCCATAATTTATTACTGAACTCTTCAAATCCGATGATTGCAAATGCTGTTCAACTTTATGGACTACCTCCTCTATTTATGGTGTTAACTTTTATAACTTTTCGTTGTTTTTATTTTCATGGCATTTTTATAGTTCATTCTCAAAACTTGGCTTCAGATCCTTAAGCTTTCTTTTACTTTTCTTCCCAGTCAATTGGCGCTTTTCCTTTTTGGCATTGGCAATGGCATTATCATTGCGGCAGGCAGACAAATATGCATGAGCATTGCATCCACATATCCATCGCCGAGCCAGCTGGCAAATGTCAAAGTTTAAGCAAATACAAACGCCCGACAGAGGCACTGGGGATGGTGATGGCGATTGGCATTGGCATTGCCATTTGGTCGTGCCAGTTGGGTTTTCCTCAGTTGCACCCAAAGCATTTTCCGCCGCAGCGGCATCGTTTTTCGCGCATTTAATCGGCGACAATCACAAGGCAAGGCCTTGGAGCGGCACAGGCACAGGCTCAGGCAAGGAGGAGATCAGACGTTTTTATTTATGGCCAAGGAAGCCAAACAAGCGAAAGTCAAATTCTTCGGCGATTATTTTCGGCTGCTTGGCTGCTTCTGCCGCCTGGAATCGTTTGCCAAAAGTTCGGTGTCATTTCATCCTCTCCTCGAATTCATTTTTCCACAGCCATTTCGGTTTTTGGATTGCCTTGAGCAGAAGGCGGCGTGCAGCAGGCGATGGCGATGGCTATGGCACCTCCTGCCATTGTCTCTGGGTCTAGGAGTTCATTGATATTTCGACTGCGAAAAGTGAAACTCTCAATTGTCACTGTCCGATGTCTGTGTCTTGAACCTGGCTCAGATATCTTAGCCCCCAGCTGTGCCGATACTGATGCATGCAGCAGGCGAAAACTTTTTATTTTCAATTAAATTTCAATTAAAATATTACTGCAACAAAATACTTTCACACAATCGCAAATTATTTCGGGCAGCACTTCTGATCGAATTAGCCACGACGCATGTCAGCCCCAGACATTTGGCAACGAAAGCGATCCGAAGCCAATCAAGTGGGAAACAGGCTCGGATCGGAGATCTCCTCGTGATAGACTGACGCTTGCCGGGGCTCTATTATTAGCCACCGGATATATGGCAGCCATCTCCGAGCGATCGACCATCGAAACAGCCGTCAAACAGGGCGTATACTAAATGTGTGTAATTCACATGATTAAAACGATGCAACTACTGTGGAATAAAGTGGGATAAACTGCACTAAACTATGCGCCAATAGATAATCTGGGGTTTTTTAGGGGGAAACCCGATGTGTAGAAAGCTGCTCGCAGCAGATGATATCATCGGCCAATTTCCTTCGATAATTTCTCAACCCAATTTCTTCTAGCTTGCGCATAAATTATCATAAAGCCACATTTAAGATCCACCGAAAAGGTGCCACCAAGAGCCGAGTTAAGCGCAGGGAAAACGCAAAATGCTAAGTAATTTAATACAGAAATCCGGCCAAACAGTTATGTTACTTCCCTTGCCCGGGCCATTGTTGGATAAATCTCTGCTAATTGCCCGGCCAAACACCGACCGTTGAATCAACTGACCCAAAAGTTGACAATCGCCAAATAAACAAAATGGAAATTTGGCACACCGAAATAACCAACATCAGCAGCCGCAAAACTGTTAACCCAAATGAGGCTCTCTCGCTGGAGAACTTGATGGCCCGGAGGGTTGGCGTGGCTCAATCCGATGGCCAGATTGCCAGATTGCCTGATTGCTTGGGCAATTGACAATTCTAGGCAGCGGTCGTCAATCAATTTTCCTGGATAAACAGAAACGGAAGCGGTTTCTGCCTGACAATCACTTCTGCAACGATCGAATGATCTCTCTCTCTCCCCGCATCTGGCTACTTAGAATCCATTTCGCGATTTCTTCGACGACAACTTGATTAGAGCCGCCATTGATGACCATTGTCAGCCGCAAAAGTAAATTATAAATGCCGGAGAAAAAAGCATAAGTCCGGCTAGAAATCAAATGCAAAGAAACCTGCCGCGGACTTGCACTTGTCTTGCGCCAAATGTCAAATTAAATCTATCAATTTCACAGTAGAATAAACGCCCAGACGCGGTGGGTCCCGGTCCCGGTCCTGGTCCTGGACCTCATCAAATTTCCCGGTCATTTTCCATTTTCCAGACATTTGAAATTGCTTCGCTGACACCGAGTGCGGGGTGTGGTCGTCGCTGGACTCTGGCTCTAAGGCACAGCTGTTGGCATTTGATGTTGGTTTGGAACGTAATTACAATGGGAGAACTCCTCGGAAAAGTGGCTTCTTCAACGCCAGCAGAGGCTAATCAACGCTAACTGCAACAAACAAGCTGGACAAACAAACGCAAATTGTTTTCCTAGCCACGGAAGCCGGCTCCAGTTCGCAGCCCGAGACGGAGGACCCAGGCGAATATTAAATGCACATGACAAATTGCAAAGCCGAAGGCTGAGCGTGTTGGAGATGCTCTTTTTTGCCCATTTGGCGGCAATTAAAGCGCACGCTTCGTCTAATCAACGGCGACTGGCAGGCTGCGTAAATGAATAGCTGCCTGGCAGGCACAGAGCAGAGAGGAAGGCTGTGTTGTAACTGTCATGTCATCATGACGATGATGCCAACTCCCTAGCTACCAGCTACCTGGATCCCAGCCCCGTGGACCCAGCCCAGTCATGGCCAGGGCAATTATTGCGGGCAAATTTAAATACCAACTCCACGGCCATGTCCAAGGCAGCGGAGGAATCCGTATCCCAGCCCTGGCCAAGACGGTAGCTGACATTCAATGCATCATTTCAGCCGGTGGTCCCGGGTCTTTGGCTTTAGCCTTGGCTTTGTCTTCGGCCCTCCAGATGATCATCGCCACCACGGTGTATTACCACCGACAATCAGAGTCGCAGCCCTGTTCTATTATCTTCCCCTGCGCACGCCCTGGGATGCGGGTTCTGACACGTTGCATTGTGCATTTCACACCACATCTGGGGCTTAATTATTTTAATTGGCCGACTTGTGTTCGCTTTTAATTATGGGTTCCCTAGATGATCTATAAAGGACAGCCCCAGACTGGGAAGCCTAATGAATCTGTTGGTAATTAATGCAAATGTTAAGAGTGCCATAACAATTAAAATTACAATCTGAATACATTTCAGCAATGCGAAATCAAGGGGATACTTAAAAAGGGCTTGAATAATTCTTATTGGCTTGAGGATGCCAGTATGTAAAATAAGCCAGTTTGGAATGGGAATATTTTATAGGGGAATAAAAAAGGGTTGACTAACGTAAGGATCAAACTCGTTAAAAATCGAAACTTACTATACCATATACATATATATTTTCAAATAAGAACTTTGTTCTTTATCATGTTAAGCACTTTAAATAGAAAAATAAAATGGTTCAATGAAATAATTTTCTGCCAAATATGTAAGAATTGCACTATTATTAAACTAACTTAATTTTCTTTAAATCTTTACTTGAAAATTTGCATATAAAAAAAAAAGAAAGACAAGAATGTTATTAATCTATAGTTCTGGGCAAACCCATTCAATTAAGGCTTATAGGAATAGTTTATTATCCTAATTCAGAACCTTCTTGCCTTTCTATTATGATAATTATTTAAACTATGAGTTAATAAATAAAACAAATTTAGGGAAGTTTCCGCTAGGAATAAATAAAGGATTATATAAATTTTGAATGCAATTTTAAAAATGCAAAAATAGTTCTTTCATTAACTTTACATTTTTGCGTCAGTTTTAATTCTTTTAAGAACTAGTTTCATAGAGCAAGCTGATGTTTCAGTTGCTTGATATTATTTCAACGTGGAAAGACGTCACAAAATAAAGGAAGCTCTAGTGAAACACAGGATATATTTATTCTTAGAAATTCTAAAACCATTTCATTCAAGGTTGTTTCGAGCAACAAAAAACTTTTGCCGATCACTGTCTTGGATTTCTGACTTGTCATGGCACCTTATACACCATAAACACCTTGAATCGTACATCGTTCTATACTATATGTGTGGTAGAAGCTAATAAACACTCACTTGGCAGGGGCAACTTGCAGCTGCAACTGTATCTGTGACTTGAAGTCGTTCTTCGGTGTCGTCGTGAATTCTGGGAGAAGTGACCGAAAAGTATCCTTTCCTTTCGTATTGTTTTGGCGATCGCTGCTGAGTCACGCTTCACTTTCGAGATGAGTTTTATTCATGTATGTAAATGATCACTGTTTGCCGATCACACACATTGCACATTGACGAAGGCACTTGACTCGGGCGATGGTGTTATTCCTTGTCAAAATCGCGTTTAGAACTGAACTTCCTGGCAGCGCGATTGGGTTACGGTTTGAGTTTTGGTTGGGTTTCTATGTAATGATGGTGTATTTTTTGTGGGCCAGTCGAGTCGCGATCGCTGCGAACTTGACCGTCGAGAGTTGACCGAATAACTAAAGTAAACGTCGGGCTAATCAGTCGTTATATAAGTTACTCTCGGAGGAGCTTGAGCTCGAGTTTTCCTCTGTCGCTGATGTTGCTATTGCTGTTGCTGTTGCTGCGCTGCTCGCGTGCGTTCGCCTTGACAATGGCCAGCGTTGTGAGCCGCTTCCGAGCAGCGGGCTCAGAAGAAAGCCACAAAGCAATCCGCGCAAAGAAAGCCAAAGAAATGAGCGGCAAAAGCAAATGGCTCAAACCGAAACTCGACTTTCGAGTGAGTTTCTCTGCAGAGGGGGAAAAGCAGCTCGTTGAGTGCTTGTGTTTGCGTTTGCCTTTGAGTTTGCTCTTGTGTTTGTGTTTGGCTTTGGCTTTGGCTGGGACTTTGATTGCATTTCACTCGCAGCTCCGCTCTTCCTGGCTCTCTTTGGGGTCTCTCTTTGGAGGCTGAGGCACATGTGCCGGCGGTGGAGTGATTCATTGAGTCCCGTCCCGTCTCCATTCATAATTTCGATTACTAAATCCCCCAGAGAACCGAGAGGGTTCAAAAACGGGCACACACGACGTTCGATGTCATTAATTAAATTGAAATCAGTCCATCAGCGGATTGCAGTTGCGGCCACCTAGAACTATAACCGAGGGGAAAATCAATTTTGCCCATGAGATCGCACTTAGCCGAGTTATTGGTACATGAAAATTATGATATTACTTCTCTTTTTTTGCCCAACGAGGCTGAGATACTCGCCGATCGCCGCTTGTAGCTCCTCTTGTGGTCAGTTGCAGTGGCAGTGTCGTGCATTTTATGCTCCATAAAAGCTGTCCAGCCCAGCAGCACAGTTTAAACGAATTAGGAGCCCAAAACGAAGTCAACTGCGGGAGAAAGGCGAGCAATCAATTGATCACAGGCCTCTTCTCCCGGGGTCTGTCAAAGAAAGTTACATGGTAAATAAACAAATAGTTTGATAACATTTCTATTAAGTCATTAACATGCTAAGCTCATAAATTGAACGATCTATGGGATCGCGTCGTGGGCCAGTGTAAACACAACCGATCACAGAACAATCGACACAAAAGGCCACCGAAAAATGAATCAATTTGGGATCGTTTTGGATCGGATCGGATTGGATCGCGTTGGATGACGGCAGGCAGACCTTTCGCTTTCAATGAAGCTGAGCGGGCCCAGCAGCACGATCTTCTGCATACTGATGAGACCTGGCTGTCGACGACGACGATCATCACGATCTGGAGAAAGCCAGATATCAGCGAAACCAAAGGCCAAGACAGACAGACGACAAAGCGACAATTGCTAAATGAAATGTCGCGCAAGGAAGCGCAAATTGTAACTCTGGCAAAGCGGCAATCAAATGTCGCCGGAAATGTTTACACAAAGCGAGCGCGCTGGAGAATATGCCCGAAAATGTTCATTTCTTGGAGGGAGGTTAGAAAGGCAATTCGCATTTCACCGAAGCCGTGTGACAATGACAGCTGTTTAATGATGATTCACCTTGATTTGCCAAGATTTAAGCGCTGATTTCTTCCCCGACTGCGAATCTGTATCTGTGACTCTGAGCAGGTGCATATCCAAGCGAGAATCGCAGATCTTCTGCTTTCGTTTTCGGCTTTTGTTTATTTCGGGTGAAAATGAAAACGTGCAATTTTGTCAGCAAATAACACAGAAAGCAGCTGCAGAGGCTCCATCAATCTCTTAAGCTAGTTCGTCGCTTAAGTCTTTCGTTATTATTTATACCACAAACACCGGATTTTAATTACATCTCATTTTGAGTTTCTCGACGACTTTGGTTTTATTTTATGATGCGGTGTGCCCCGCAAAATCATTCTCTCACTGCCCGCAGCCATGGGATTTTTATGGTTATTGGGCTTTTACCCGCCTGCCCGCCTCCGTTGGCCTTTCCTTCTTGGCCTGTGAAAATTCTAACAGCATCCGCTGGCGTTTTTCTTCTTTTTTTTTCGCTGCCTGCTGATTAAGTTGCTGCTGCATCTGCTGCAGCCACAGCGGTCGTCGCCGCCGCTTCATTCAGTAACGAAAATGTGCCAAAAACAAACAAAGCCTGCTGGCAAATTTTGGTTAATTTTTAAGACGAAGCGGGAATGCTCTAGGTACTAGATAATATATAAATAAACACTAAAACCTTTGTCAGAACTTTAAATAAAACATTTTCAACAATTAAGCTTTCTATATTTATACTACTTTTTTATTTATCATCAAATCCAACGTTTTTCCTATGTAGTGGGAATCATAACCCTTTATATATCTGACACCGCTCACCATAAGTTCAGTATACCCCTTTGTAGAAGACCAGAACCCAAAAGAGAACGAGAACAAGACCTAACGTTATCCCATTGTAACTGAACGGTTGTTAACAAGGGGCTCCCGAGCCGGAAAGGCAACGAGGGCCCAAACGAAACGATGCAAGTACAAGTAGAGAGCCAAATTGGGCGTAATATTATGCCGGGACCGGGTGAAATATGAGCTGAGAAAATTTTATTTCAGCTTTGTTTGTCGAAATGCAAAGTGTCCGGAGCCAAGAGCTGGACCCAGTTCGGGCCTCGGGCTCACTATTAGCTAGTTGATCGCATTAAAATATTTATTACTTTATTTAATGCGAGATTCTGTGGGCCGGCGCACCAATCTAAACTGACCGCCAGGCCTAGTTCCAGTTGTTAAATATAGAACATATAGAGCACCGATTTCTGCCCATTCGACAGCTAATCAGGTCGGCATTTACCATTATTTTCGGGTCGTGGGAGTGGTGTGGCGTGTACCTCGGGGATTAGGGCATAAGCGAATTCAATTTACGGGTCTTGAGGTCCCCAAGCCTTCCGCTGTAGTTGTTTATGGGCTGCGGATTGGGGTGGAGATTGCAATCTTCCAAAAAATTCGCCCACTTGATCAGCGCAAGTCGTAAACATTTACGGCTCACTTAAAACTGGCGGCTGGCAGTTGGGCAAAAAAATTTGTCTTATATTTTTGTGCCACAAAGAACAGAAATAAAAAGAGATCCATCTAAAGTGCTTATTTCCTGCAGTTTTCTAAAATATTTTCTTGGCTTTTTGTGTGACAGCCGAGGCACGTTTCCAATTCTTGGCGAAGCATTTGCGCCAAAAGAAAACACAAAACGCGCGAGTTCTTTTGGCGGCTCGGTTCAAAGATGCTTTGTGTTGGCTTAGGCAAACATCATGCGGACTGTTACCATTTTTTCTTGATTAACAATTGTCCGGCGAGCCAAATATTTAAAGCATGAAATCGTTTTGCCATACGTGTGTGCTGATCGAACTATTTTCTTTACTCCCAATAGAAACAATTGGGAACGAGAACTTTGGGTCCAGACAAAGGGCTATCTCTGATTGGAGATCGCGATAAATTGGTTTCAGTGTGAGAATTTATTTATTAAGATTGCTGCGAATGCTGCGAATGGCCAACTCCTTTTGCCCCGGCAAGTTCAACGCCCCCCAGAGGCCTAAAATGAAAAGCTAAAACGAATTCGAATCCGAATCCATATCCGAGACCCCAAGCATAAGCCCAAAAACCGAAAGACCGTTTTGGCCAGATAAAACGCAGCGTTAATTAAAGCCGATTACCGTAATTTGTTCGTGTCCGCCGGGCCTCTGGAGCAGCGGGCCGGCCCTTTATGGAATGTACCTCTCGAGACCTGCACTTGGGAGCTGCAAATTCGCCGAATGTCAAGGGAGAAGTATCGAATGTGTTCGGTGAAACGCTGACGGTGCTGCTGCCTTCGGGTTCCGTGGCCAAAAGCGCGTGTGACCCCAAAAAGAGAAATTTCATCCAGATAAATGATGCAATTCCTCTGGCTCTTTAGGGGCCGAGCCCTTTTCTAATTGACTAATTAGGCTGAGGTTTTAATAAAGTATTATATTTGGGGGCCTAGGGTAGGGAATGATTTATGTCGCCCCTTGATTGATCTTTACTGGGAATTCCGCGGCTTCAAGTAGCTTCGGTTTTGGTTTTATCTGGCTTACATCGCTGGGCTGGTAGGCCTCATTTGGCATTGCTCTTTCTAAAGAAAGCAATTTTTGCGACAACTGAAAGATGTCAGTGCTGCTGTGGCATTCTAAGCTCGGTGAAAGTTGTTTTTGTCAAGAACTTCTTGTGGCTCGCCGCTGTTTTGTGTGCTCAATAGTGCGACAAATGGTCAACTGTCTGAGCAGCATCGCCATCGCCATCTCCATCTGCAGCTCCATCTCCGAGTCAAACTCCAGTACAATCATCATCATTGCTGTCGCCGCATCATCATCAGCTCACGTTCTAAGTACAGATTGGCATGTGGCGATGCCCGGCTTAACACAGAAATCATAATGGTAATGGCAATCATAATAGGAACAATAAAAAGAGAATCCCAGAATGGCCATCAGAAAGTAAAAGACTCTAAATGCCAGCGCTTGGATTTGTTTGTGATGACAATTGACAGACAGACTTGCACTTGTCCGTTTAATCTGGTTTTGTTTTGTTTCCATTTCGGTCTAGATATCGCTTTATTATCTCTGTTTCCATCTGAATTCCTGAGAAAATTCTTCAAACACAAATATTTTGTATTCTCCTTTTTGGTTTCAGCATTTCATAACCATAAATATCTTTACAGGGGGCAAACTTTTCTTAGGATTCCAAGAACAGTTTGTGGTTTATTTTCAGCTTGTCAAAACTATATTTGTAATACTATAAAACTATTTTATGGCCTAGAACAAATTCCCTAATAGTTGAGATCATTAACAGCACTTTTAAGTGCAGTATTTCCTTATTTTCAGCATGATTCTCTGAGCTCTAAATGCAATTAAAATTCGCACACCTAAGCTATATACATGTATACCTGGCTCCCCTTTCGACTTCGGCTTGTGGCATTTGTCACGTTTATTCCGCCTTTTGGCCACTGTAAATTCTATTTAAATTTGGCTGCCTTTGTGGCCGCGCTCTCTCGTTGGGGGCTGGCTCTTTAGTGACGCTCGAAATTAGCCCAAAAGGCTTCAAATGCCTCATTTTGTGGCTCTGTGTTGTCACGTTTCGAAAACGAGATTGGCACGGATTAGGCAGCAGACATCGAGCGAGCCGGCTGGCTTACTAGCTTCCCGGCTGTGGCTCTCTTTAGGCCGGCTAACTGCCTTCGCTTGACTTTTTGATTCATTTACGCTAATTAGGTGACACAATTCTCACCTAATGTGCTCTGATAAGCGTACTGGAATGTTATGGAAAAGCCCGCCGAAAACCTAAGCGAACGAAAGCAACAAATTGTTGCCTGCCAAAAGTTTTGTGAAGCTCATCTACCCGCTCTCGTTCCCTTTCCCTGTGGCGGCCAGGAAGCTACTCCTACCAAGCCGTACATAGTTAGCTGGCTGCTCATTTAAATTTTACACACAGCTCCCTGGTTTTGGCCAGGCCATTTTTGGTGAGTCTCTTTCTGGCTTGCTGGATTTCTGGGCATCTCCGCCGTGGAGTTGCCTGCTCCCGAAAACAATGGGCACTCGTATATCATGATAATCATAAAAGCCATACACTGCAGCCATGCGCCGCAGCTCCTCTTCGGATGCTCCTGCTCCTCCTGGCCATATATGTGTGGCCCGAAGGAGTCGCAGCATGGCAGCATGTAAAGCGCCGCACTCGACTTTGGTTACACGGCCCGTCTGGCCATAATTTGTTATCATATTAAAGTGTGCAACATGGACAACAGTTTTGCCGAACGCGATATGCACCGATACCCAACCGACTCCTAACTTGACCACACGAGCACCGTGGGTGTTCGCAGATGGAAATTGCCTAGAAATACAGTCGGAATTTGGTTGAGAATTTGCAAAGAGCGCATCATTACGCAAGTGGCAATGTTGTTAGCCAAGAATTTCCTTTGTTTGCCGATCTTGTTAGGTACCATTATTGTTTAACTGGGGCTTAAATTCATTTTCTTAATTTAGATTTTCATTGAAATGGAAATTTTTGAAATGTCTTGGGTTAATATATCTACCTTTAGGACAGGCCGGAGTAGCCATTGTAACCTTTAGCATCCTTTGATTACATTTTACATAGTAAACATGGCACAAAATGTTTTGAAATTTGCAAATATTTCCCTCACCACATCCCATTGTACTAGGGATGGCGGAAGTTTTAGAATTGTATTCGCTTTCGTAGTTATGAGTCTTTATGGCAGCATTTGTTTGGCTGACTGTCCGCTCTAGACCCAGATATCGAGGGAAAGAAAGAAAGAAAGAAGCTCGTTAGTGAGCGGCGAGAGACATCGACACCTTGTATGGATTATTTGCGATTGCGATTGCGCCCTTTCGCCAATTATTGTGCAATCAATATTGCATAATCGGACACCGTGCAACGCCCCGAAGGAGCTGCTGCTGCTGCTGCTGCTGCTGCTACTGCACTAACAGTGGCATTCTCGGCTAACAGCTTACCTAACGGCAGTCACACATTGTGGCACATAAATCAAACTCGCAGCTCCAGTTAAGTCTCTTCCGATTGGCTCTGTTCTGCGTGTTATGCAAATGTCAGAGGTGTGCCTCTGCCATTTCGTGTGTGGCTCTTGGGCATGGTTAGCCTCGCATTTCGAGCCATTACATTACGTCAAGGTCGGATTCGGACTGTGCCTCGCATGCATCAAATCAACTGGCAGCAATCAAAGCCACGCTCCAGCAAGGTGCCTCGCCCGAGACGTGTTAGCAACTTGTTGGCCACCGGTCCAGCATTCAGCATCCATCATCCATAGCATCCAGTATCCAGTATCCAGAATTCTAGATCCATGCAATGTAGGGTGGTGCCCGGTGCTGGCCAGGATTGAATGCTTCTCACCTCGAAATGGAGCACCGGGCTAACCAAATTGCCAGCACGTCTGCTTTGCCATTGCTTGCAAAAAATTGATCGCTTGTGATTAGCAGCGATTAAGATTAGAACAGCACACCACCAGCAGCAAAAGCGAAGATGAAAACATAACCCAGACCGAGATCCACACCCGGAGCAGGAGCAGGAGCAGGAGCCGAAGCAGAGGCAAGAGCCAGTGCCACAGATACTACAGTTGGGACCTGCGGTGTTTTGTCAGTTATGTGCAAAGTGGCCAAGAGCCGCTAACATTTTTCAATTAAAATGCTCGTAAGTTGCCTGTCGATGGTTTAGATCGACTGGTTCTTACCTTTCAAGGTGTTTTTTATTATGGTTTCCAGGTAATTGAAAAGTTGTATGTTTTGGGGTATAAAGTCTTAGATTTTGAAGTAAAAAACTTAGACATCCTTGGTGTTTATGTAGTTCCTTCAGTTGTAACAGATGATAGATATGCAGATGTGGGAGATTACAAAAACTTTTATTATGTTTTCTAAGTGTCAGGAATTCCTTATTGGTGATATATAGGGGCGTTTGCAATCTAGCGATTGTTCTCTCATCACATATACCTCGTCCTTCTGCTGGGTATCGGGTAATGAAAACGGCTAACGAGTTGGGAGCTTGCAGCTGCATCTGGATTAGATGCTGGGAGGTTGTTACCACTGCCATCGCCACCACCTCGGCCTTGGCTGGATATCAGAGTCATCATAATAATCGGATCGCAACACCACATCGATGTGTGTGAGTCTTGGCAGTGTTCTGTTGGTAGGCCTGTCATGAAACTTTCACGCCGAAATCTATATGTTTCATCTGGCTGGCGACTCGAATGATTGTGAAAGATGTTCGCCGAGAGATGAGCTTGCTGCTGAGGTTGTATAAGAAATTTCATGCTGCACATGGAAGACGTGCTCTGGAAAGGCCGCTCTTTTCCGGCCTCTCAGCGAGTGTGTGGTAAATTATTAAAAAGCCATAACAAATATAAAAGAAAGCAAACCAAATAAATTGTATTTATGGCTCGCCGTGGCACGCGGCCGTTTGGCTAAAGGGTTTTCGGAATGGTTCGGCTGCCGTTGACATTATTTGCCTTAATTCGTGCACTTTCTTCTTGGCCTGGCTTGGCGGTCGTCGCTAAAACAAAGGCATTAAAAACAATTAGCTCTGGTCTCCGTCGTCTGACTTCGCTGTGCGTCGTGTCGTTAAAGATTTGAGTGGAAATCGCTGAATTTTGTACGCGGTGCGGCTTTGGCAGTAAGCACACATGTTGATAGCACAAAATATGGCGGGACATTACTTTTACTACCACCACCATTACTATTATTGAAATTATCGCGTTATGTAAGGAAAAGCTTAGCTCTTTTCTTTTGGTTGTGCAACAATCTCGCGAGTATCTGAATCACTTTAATTGTCTGGACAAATTGCTCACTCCGAGAAGGCCGGCCGCAAATTGCCGAACGAAGCGATTGAATGGCGACTTAATTTGGCTTAAATGCTTCAGATCAGCCCGTTGATATATCGATGCCCATAATCCATGAGAACTGCCCCGTCATGTTGGTGGTTTTTTTTTCAAATTTCGATTCATATCGCTGCGTGGCTGTGGCTCTTTAAAATAGAATTCCGCGGGGTAAACATTAACTTTTCAACACCTTCGGAAATCTCTCACGCATCCCATCTGGATGTGTATCGAGGAAAAGTGAGAGAAAATGTGTTACTTTATGGAAATATCATTACGAGACTCGACTTGACAGCTGTCATAGGCAAACAACATGCCATGCGGGTTCTGGAAAATAATAATAATAGTAAGAGAAGATGCCTCAAGTACCCGGGTCGAGAAGAAAGAAAAAGTGAAATGGCACCGGAAACTCCATTTGGGTAACGAGCTGAGAACACAGTCGAGCGACGAAATGTGTCAGCCGCTTAAATGCAACGTCTTCATTATATTCCCGAGGTCAGGGGGCATTCGTCACGCGAGGAACTCAGCCACCAGACACCGAGGCAGACACTCCAAGTAGCCGCTTCGAATTGGCAACGCGAATAGCTATAGTAGACAAAAAACGCGAGAATCGTTGTATTATGCTAATGGCCAATTGTCATTTCGGAACCGTTAAGCCGGCAGGCGAACAATGAATTTTTACAGCGTTTCGCTAATTTGCGTGCCGCAGAGGTGTGAATGAAAGTGAATGAAACGAAAGTCATCAGTTGCGATCGCATTCCAAACAGCTGGGGCACAATGACCGAAACTTATCCATCTCGAGATCGTCGGACTGGACTGGAGGGGAGAGAAACGAGACCCATCTTAGAATAGCTATCTGGCAGAGCTTGCCGGCAATTAAATCGCTTTTGTTCAGGCTAATGGACCTCTTACTTTCGGTTCGGTCCGGAGTCCGGACTCAGTTCAGCTCGTGATGTTTTATGATTTTGATGAACTGTGATTTGATCTCACTCGCTTTTTCCTCCATGCTCTTGTTGTGGCATGCAAATGATTTGTTTAACAACAGATTGTTTTTATCGAGTGTCTGCTACCGGGCCAAGACCTCATCTTTTCGATACCTAAAGCTGTTCCTGAACATATTGGATGAGTAAGCGGAATTTGTGGGTAACTTTAAAGGGTGCTCTGTAGGAAAGTGAAGCTATAAAGATTTAAAAAATGTAGTGTATAACTTTAAAAAACGAATATAAGACTCTCAGAAGTGGAAATTTGTATTGATTTTAAATTAATCGAAAAGGCATTAACCTGCAAGACATTCAATATTTTAATGCATACTTTAAATATGCATTTTTAAGTTCAAAGCCATCAAGTCATCGAAGGTCTTGAATATATTTCTTTGCCACTCCGGGTATATTATAGTCTTTCTCATCGACCAAATATGTTTTGTATTCTTGTATGTCTCAGTTTTTGTTGTGCCTGCGTGGGGGGCAGATCACAACTGCTCAATGTGTTAAGCCCCAAGCCCACGATTGTTGTACTTAGACACAATTATTTTCACATTTCTAGCCTTTGTTGGGGCCTGGCAAAAAATTAAAGTAGCGTAGAACTAAAGCAAAGCCCAGGACCATGAAATCGTGTTTAATTTTCGGCTGGCTTTCTATTCGCATGGTTCTGGCAAGTGCTCAAGTTTCTCTTTCTCGGCAGGCAAAAGTAATTCTAATGGGCAAGTTCTGGCCCAAGCCATAAACGGCTTTAATTTCGTGGCCGCGGTTTAAATTCATTTCAAGGTTAGGCCCGCACTTGGGGACAATGATGCGACACTTTCGTTTCCCGGCCCTTTAAAGCCGCAAAGAGACGTTTTCACTTCTGACTACCGAGCGAGTTCCCGGGGTTCTGCCATTCTCCAGCTGCTCACAACCCGTCCACATCAATATCAATTGTGGTTACTGTTTGACATGGAATCAACGCCATTTAACAGCATAATTAACACATGTTCTTCGCACAATCGATTGCACACGCATCGCGATGGACCAGTAGCCACCAAATCGGTTATCTGGTGCAAGATGCTGCTGTGGCAACTAGTCTGCCTGGCCTGGCTCTTTTCATTAGCACGTTGTCCAGCTCAACTGCATTTCGAGTGGAATCGGTGGCGACACCTGCCAAGAGGGGCCTGCCACTGCCACTCGGATGGCCAGAGAACAGGTGACACCGCCAGGAGACCAGTTCTCGGGCACTTGTCACACGATCCACTCGCCTACGACCATGGGTGGAGCAATTACTGGCCGCTTCTTAATTGAGTTATGAGTTCTTCTTGTTAGCCGAATTCCCTAAAATGTTGCAACTGTAACGAGGAAGTCGTCGCCGGCTCTTGGGAATCGAGCAGCGGATTCTGGGCCAAGACAAGACGCATTTCCCAGAACTGTCGGCACCGCAGATGAAGAGGCTGTCAGCCGCGTTCTATATTTGTAGATCAATAGTGCGACAGAAATGGTCTAATGAGTAAATTAATTGCTGCCGGGCATGATCTGGTCCAGGCTTTATTCGATCTTAACACTAATTCGCAATAAAGACTCAATTAATCAGCGAGGAAAGCGCCCCCCCAACTTGACCCCACATCAGGCACAACCGCGGATTAATTAGTGATTGATCTCGCTGGAAGGGCCAACGAGATGCAATGAAAGTGCAGCTGTACTTTTCACTTTCCTCGCCCGAGTGTTAACAGTTTGAAGTTGGCCCTAATGACGGTTCATGCAGGCGGCCCATCGATTAAAGTCGTTCACTTCAAAACAAACAAATAAACAAATGGAGAAATAAGCTGGGAGATGAGCTATGCCAGATTGGACGAGCTGGTTGATGCTGGTTGCACCTCCAGCTCTAGCTCTCACTTTTCCCAACTAATGGAAGACACTCGAATACCCTAGCATCTCAAAGAGAGAGGGTATCAGTAGAACTGAGAGAAAAAGAAGTGTGAAACTGTCGGGGCAGAACTGCAACTAAATTAAGACATTTACGACCTGGCCAGATGCGAATCAATAATGAAATGGCCATGCAAAATTCTAGACACAACAGCGTTAAGAGCCGCCACGGGGAACGTCGCAACGGTAAATGAATCCCGGGAAGAGGAGGAGGAGGAGGTGGACTTCATGACTGCAGATACCCGACTCCAGATTAGAATGAATCATTTCCAGGCATCCTAATTGAGTTGTGGCCGCGCTGGCAGGCCGAAATATTAGCAGACGCCTTGTCGATGTCCAAGCGCGAGTCTGGGCCTCAGTCTGGCTTTGTCTAGCGATGTCTGCTCCCCCGTCGGAGGTGTGAGACTATTTAGCCGGGCCAACTAACCAAACCGGGGCCAAACTGCACCGATTAGTCGCAGACTGGGACAAGGAAGTGGCCAGAGCCCAGACGAAGGGCCATTTATCACGGGCTGCTCGTGTCTCGTCTCCGTGGCCAAATTAACCGTTCCCTGACTGACTGACTTAGAGACTGACTAGGGGACAGTGAGTGGCTAACGGGATGAACTCGGGGAATGCCCAGTGGCTCCCCCGCGTTAATTGCTCCATCGAGAGCTGTTCTTAAATGCCCCACTCTCCCACTCGAGCTCTTCTCCAAAGAATGTAGTTCTCTGGGTCAATGCGAGCACCTGAACCAATCAAAGCACCTTGGGTGGAGCACGCAGTCGATGAATTCCCCCGATTCTGTCCGCTTTCTCACAGTAAATCAGCAATACAGCACGCATTCGCGAGAATATCTTTATGTGAAGGGAACTGAACTGAGCCAAATGAATTCGATCAGCGAGTGACAGGAACCGGAGGTGATCTCCAACCTTGGCCCAAGGGTGGACAGGTCCTGGTCCAGGCCCTGTGAGAACTCTTACTCGAGCTGAACCTCACGTTCGCTGTGCAAAGGGTTCCATGGAACACAATGGAGCATCGCCCGTCCGAGTTCTATTGTTCTATCGTGGCTTGCAAATTTTCGGCAGCTTTAATGTTTATTCATGAATTCCAACATGAAGCGGCAGTGCCACGAGGAAGAGACCAGCTCTCGGGCCTGCCCATGCGAAAACATAAATCAAATTGGCCGCAAACGTTCGGGCCAAGTTAAGGCAGCCACTGCAGCACGCAGACATGGCCAACTGATTGAGCTGTCGCGTATTTGGGTGAGGTGAGATCGCCCAGTGTCTAAACGGCCACAGAATGCCAGGGACCGGGGCTCAGGACGGGGTATTCCTATTTCTGGCTCCGAATTTCCTGTCTCGGCTGCTTAGGGAAATCTGCGCTTCGGAGAAAACCAAAATTTCCATACAGCCCGTGCTCTTATATGGCTCCAGATCTCTGACTTTTGTGTCATATCAAATGGTAGCTGGTCGCTGGTAAATGGTAAATGGCAATCTGAAAATGTTGAAATGCCTAAATGACTCGCTGCCCCCAGGCCCGCCCACATTTAGCACAGATCCATCCTGAGCGAGCAGGCGCAAGTGGGTCAATTGCATCGGGCTAACGGAAGTCGATTATCAGTTTTATTCTAACTCATATAAATGCACACAGGTGCGTACTCAGATACCGTATTACCGCCAGCAGGCCGAGGAGGAGGAGGAGGCCGACGAGGATTATGGGGATAATACTTGAATTTCCCAAAGCAGAAACTCGATTTAATCCGCTCTGGCTGGCGACTGCGCCGGCGAATGATCTTCATTTCGGCTTGGCGCTCCAGATTTCGATTAGGATAAGGGGGTCTCTCCTGGCCGATGGCGGAATCGCGAATGATTTCCATGTAAGGATTGCGAGGGCAGGAGGCGGGATCGGGAAGCCATTTGAGACTCTGGGATCGGGGCGGAGTGCACTGCACTTATTCTATTACAAATTTTATTACACTTAAGTGCGGGAATCGAGCCGAAATGTGTGCCATGGTGTGGCGGACTAGTTGAGCCGTGCCTAATCCTCCGGCGGGCGGGCTTTCTTTGAAGATCGGCTCCCCAAATTGCGCCCACTGATGTAATGTTTGCTCGATCTGGTCACGTTGCACGTAACCGCAGCGCGGCTTTTATTTAACGTGCGGTAATTGCATAAAGAGAGCCCAAATCCCAAATTATATTGTACAAATTGAGCTGCGTACAATGAAAGCGAAATTGTTTGATTTCCAGCCGAACGGCGAGCAGCGATTCCTGGTGCCGATGCCACGAACGAAATCAATCAGCCGCCAGACAGAAGACGAAATACGAAAGACTCAGGGCACGAACTTGTCAAAGGCATTTCCTGAAACCGAACGGCTAGAAGCCACTGCTTGGCTGTACTCAAGGTGTGTTGGAGAACTGTGATTACTACATCAGCCAGTGGAAAGGAACATAAAAAGCCGAAACAAGATCCCCTTGAGCCAGCTTTTGCGATGTTTCAGATTTTCCGTTTGCATTATCGGTTTATGGCTCCTAACTGTATTGCGAAATAAATGCCTGACGATCGGCAGTTAACACTTCCATTTCCTTAGAGCCCAGAATGTATTCTTGATCTCCTTTGCCGGCTGACATGATTTACGACTCTGGCACAATAGAGTCAGCTTTGGCAGGGAACCTCCCTCCCACAGATTAATTTCGAATCCATAACCATCTGGCCAGATGCGGAGCAGCTCTGTGTGCTTTGAGCTCTGCGAGAACCCAACTGGTTGCACCTGTTCCACTTGGCCGCGGGTCGTGTGCTCCAGAACATTTTCATGTTCAGCGGAGCATTTTGTTTTTACGACAACATCGAAGAGTCGTCGTCAGAGCGAACTGAACGGAGCAGAACATAGCAGAGCAGAGCAGGGCAGGCCAGGCCAGGCTAGGACAGCCTCGCAGGCGGCGGATGCCGCTCACCAGGCTCCAGAGCCGGGATGTCGACCTGGACCTTGGCACGGTACGCTCCTCCTGTCATGTGGAACTGCCGGCATAATAATCGTAAAATGCCAGCAGCTCTTCTCGGTGGCTTCTCGGCTGCCCCGTTGTGCTCTTAATGTTGGCATTTATATTCCAAAGAGTTCTTAATGCGATTAGAGCAATTAATTGCCCGTCGCCCGAGCGCTGGCTTGCAGATTTCAGTTGGCGGAAGTGGCCATGTCGTGAGCCTAACGGTCGTCCAGGCCATCGATTGCCTCTGCCCATTAATAATCCCAGTCACTCCAAGATGTTGAGAGGAATGCTGCGGGTCTGAGTCCAGCCCAAACCCAAACCCAAACCTAACCAAACCGAAGCGAACTGAACACTGGAACTGAAAGTGAGAGTCGCCCGGGGCTGGGGAATTCGAATATCGATTTGAATCGACGGTGCGTGGCTGCAAACAAACACAGAGCTGGAAACCGTGATTTATGCCCACTCGTTGGGAAAATCATGTGAAAATTTGCCGAACCTGCCGCAGCTCCTCCCACTTCACTTTCGTGTGGGAAAGTGCAATCAGCCCTGGCAGCGCAGGCTGATGGATTCGCGGCTCTGTGCAATTACCGCCGCTTAGCATAAATCGCGCGACCCTACCCGGTCTGACCCACATTAGTCTGCGGCAGAACACCGAACACAGCGCCCAGAGCCAGAGCGGAAATTAACCGAGCTCGAATCTGGTGGATTCGATGGATAACAGGCGGAGAAAAGGGGGGAGATTTAAAGGTATTAAATGGGAGATAGAGCTATTGGAATATTCGTTTTCTTAAGAGTCTAAGAATGTTCTTTGAGTATAGTATTGTTTTAAATATAGAGTGGTTTTTAGTCCTCTTCGTTAGTACTAGATTTATATTATGCCAACATATTTTTCAGTGCACGGAATAGAAGCCGCGGCGCACGCGCCACCAGCTCTCTTCATAACTCACCGCCGCAGTGGCGGTCTCGACTTTGTTACATATTATTTATTGTGTCGGCCCCCGCTCCACCAGCACCAGCTCTGGCTTCAGCTCCAGCTCCTACTCCTGCTCCACCTCCCACTCCTGCTCCCGCTGCATCCGACTCCAGCGGCACCCGTGGGCGTTTAACGGCATCTGGTTGCTTGCATATTTGCCGGCAAGTCAAAAATTCGTGTGTTCGCCTGGCGAGCTCTTAATGGGTGTGGGTGTCTGAGTCGGGGAAGGCTCCTAGTCTGCGGATTACGGGAACAGACCATATCGGTGGCAATAAAATTATGTAAAGAGAATTTCCTTTAAGCTTTCCTTTTTTTTTCGATGGTCAACAAGTGTCGATTTGGATGAGGTAAGGTGTGGGCGAG
Source organism: Drosophila nikananu (assembly GCA_008042635.1). Classification (NCBI taxonomy): domain Eukaryota; kingdom Metazoa; phylum Arthropoda; class Insecta; order Diptera; family Drosophilidae; genus Drosophila; species Drosophila nikananu. The sequence goes on along the minus strand of VNJV01018985.1, from coordinate 3,617 downwards.
GCACCGAACAAGTAAATGCAATTTGTGGTCAGGGAGGAGCTTGGAAGCAGCTGTTTACCTTATGGGTTTAGCCTTAATTACACAAAGAACGTTAAGGAATAATAAAGCCATAAATTACGACCAATCAATAAGCTTATACCCGCTTAAGATTGAAAATCTCCCATTTCAACGAGACTTTCGACTCACTTTCATCGACTCAACGAAGAGCGCCGAAGACCCTAGAAATGTTAGACTGCTAAGCCCCACAAAATCGGCTTATGGGCTGTTTTTTACGGGACGAAGCAAAAGTACAACCACAAGTAGTGAAGGTCAGAAGAACAAGTGCGACAAACAGTAGCCGTAACAAGGAAAAGTCACCTAGAACTTGTCACTCTGGGAGGGGAGATCTGGTTTTAACAGTTCCAGAAAAACCGAAAGTTGGTAATTGAAAGTTCCGAAAGAAAGTTGACGGGGGCCTGGGACCTCCGGAGAAGGGGCATTCAAATTAGAAAAGCGTGTTTGATCAACACAAATCTTCGAGGGCCGCCTCAGCCCGGCCCGATGAAAGAAAGAACCCAGTCGGTCACACAGTAGCACACTTTGCATACCCCGGAGAGATAGGGAAGGGGGGTCGCCTCTGAAGAGCTAAAAGGTTTGTTTTGTCCATTAAACCTAACGGTTATGAACATGAATGGGCTGCGTGTTAAATTTATTCATGTATGGATTCTTATCCGCTCGGCGAGTGGCCGTCGACTTTCCGAAAACTCTTTTCTGAACTGATTAGGCAAATTATCAAATTAGCTGGTCAGCTGGTCAGTCATCGCTTTGGAGTTTGTTTGCTTTCTGGCATTGCCTTAATTGGCCTCATAATTACGGTGCTTGGATCTCATTAGGCGGCTGAAATTAAATAGTCTTTGTGCGAAAAGTTTTTTTATAGAACAAATCCCCCCCGCCATCAGTCAGCCGTTGACCTGCGGCAATTGATCTTCAATTAGGCAGCATTTCAAGCTCTCTAAACGGCTTTTAATCGCATTTTTCCCACCCTCTCAAGCGGGCCAGCTTTCTCTGGCACACCTTTCATCCTGTCAAAAACATAATCCTGTCAATATCATTTGCGCGCAAAACGTGTACCCGCTCCACTGAATCGTTCGCTCTGCCGATGTTTGTTGAACCCGTCTGAATTCCAGATGAATTAAGCGCCAAATGGCTTTCTGATGAGTGTGAATAAAGAATTGCGGAGTTCACACACCGATTTGCGACTTAGGCGGCCTTTTTGTTTTCGAATGTGAAAATTTAGGGATTTGTCACACCCATAAATAATCTTTCTGGGCTCTCGATCGTATAAACTTTCTTTGACAGCGCATCGAATGGCTGCCAGAAATAGAAACAGAAATGGCCATAGAATAGGCCGTGACCCCTTGTTATCAATGGACTTTTGGTAATTACAAAGCGGTTACGGTTTCGGGCGAATCACAATGCAAATTGTTTGGCCTGACCCACATACGCAGAGCCGGGAGCTGGGCCAGCCAAGAATGGAGCCGCAGCAGCCGCTGCAGAGTTCAATTTAATCATCGAGTGGCTAAGGAAGTCAGCTTAGTTAACTAACTGGCACAGCACAGGAGTAGGAGTCGGAGTAGGAGACCGTATGTAGGTAAACAAGCCGGAGCCATTTGCTCAATAACTCATTTAATAGCGACGTGGACGGCGGACCCAGTAATGAACAAATAAAAACCGAAATCTGCCGTTCGCATGGAGGAAGCCTCATCGAACTCATCGCCGTTCGAACAATGCCAATGGAGGCCCAAGAACTAGCGGAATCGCTGGATTCCCCACACATGGAACCAGGTCCAAAGCCTCTCTGACCAATTGACCGCAAAAAAATGGCAAACACTGGCAAAGCCCACAGCAAACAATGCTGGGCAAAAGCGAAAAGGATGTCAGTCATAAGCCAAGATACATGGCCTCCTGTTGCCCATCTGCCTGGCTTCAGCTCCAGCTCCAGCTCCTACTCCTGCTCCTGGTGTAGTGGGAGTCGGTAATGGTTAATGTGATATGGCCAAGATACTGGCCCGCGGCATAAATCACTGTGCAGGTTGTGCCCGGGCAGCGGAGACTTATGATCGGAGCAGAAACCAAACCGCACTCAGTCGGAATGAATATGTTTTGCCTGCGAACCAAAGCTATTTCCCAGTGAAATCGGCCAGGGAAATTGATTATCGATTTACATATGAGCACAAGTCAATTGAGTTATGATCCAGCGACTGCTGGCATCGAGGCAGCAACTCCCGGTTCTGTCTCGGGTTCTGTGGGACACATGGGACGACCGCCGGACGAGTGTCCCAGTTGCCCTTAACCCAGATAGCCCCTAAATGGGTTAAAGAATCGCATTTATGACAAGCTCCCCGGGTTTCGTGTTTGCCAGCCAAAAAAATAAGTCAGGCTTTGGCCAGCTCGTGCTGCAAATGATGTTGTTCCCTTTTCGGTAACCCAAGCAGTCCCTTCTGTTCGTTCTTCCAGCCTCTGGGTTTCGGTTTTAAGCGCGGCTAAGTTCTCGTTTCGCGGCTGCATTCGCGACTTGCATAAATTTCAGGCAAAATGTTATCGAAAGTGTGCATCTTACGCCCGCTGCAAATGGTTAGGAGGAGTTCCCGCCGCTCCACCGATTCCCCCGCCCGCCGCTTGGGCCCGCGCTGGCTGGGATTGGGTTCGCTGATTCCTCGTGGTATGGCTTTGCATGTCTATTTAAATCTTAACATGCCGCTGACAAAATGCTCAGCAATGAAGACAACAGCGAGGAAAAAAAGCGCAGAATTAGAAACCGCAATAAAAAGCAACGGGAAGACGTCTGGCCTGGAAATTGTGCCAGTAGTGTAGACATGGCCACATTTAACAGGAGCAGCAGGATCAAGTCTTGTTGCCTGTTTCCCTGCCTCGTCCCCTGGCTCCCCTTGAACAGCACCAAGTCCTCCCTGGGTTTTTCGCCCGGCTGTTTAGGCGATGTCAGCGCTGATAGGCGACGCTGGCTGGGATCGGGTCATGCCGCAGATGGAGTTGCTGATGGACCGAGGCCGGGAGGCGGCTCCCCCCCGTGGCTCAAAGTTCATGACATTCTCCTTCTTTGTCTCTGTCCCGAAATGTGGTTAATTCTGCGCTGTTCCCGTGGGGGAGATGCGAGATTAAGAAATTTGTGAATTCTGATTGTGTGAATCTCCCAGCCAGCGTCCATTAATCTCGGCGCTAACCTTTCGTTTATTTAATTATAGAAAGGTCTTTCTTAATGCCATTCCAATTCATGGGAGGAGGCGTGTCATGAGTTCCCTTCGATTCCGATTCCGATTAAGATTCCCAGTGACCTGGATACCATAAATCATTTTGCGTTCGCGCTAATTGATTCGCGCGAAAGAGCATAGCAAGAGTTCTTCTGCCCGATCGGATTGTGGGTCAAAGCAATCCCCGGCTTGTCACTTCTGCGGTCATCACAGATTGGCCGAGATTTATGGAAATTTGCATGGAGAATGTCATCTGCCATCTGCGTGAGCTGAGATCGAATTGAAGCTGGAACCTGCTGAAGCCGCGGGTCGAAAGTTGGAGGATAACAAATGAGAATGTTGGGGGTTAATGATGGCTGCTGTTGACTC
>VNJV01018983.1:0-112267 GCA_008042635.1 Drosophila nikananu | reverse complement strand
TTTGACAAAGTACTAATTTTGCACCTATTTTTCAACTTTGATGGAATGTCAAAAATGTTATTACGCTTTATTATTGGTTTGGCGAATGAGGTGTTGTTCTTGAATATGTCCTTTATCATATTCAAAAGAGATCGGCTGCCCCAACCTGCCCCCAAGAAATTCCATAGCAAAAGATACTTTCAACTCAGCGTAAAAAACGCGCGACTTCGAGCAAATTCTGCTACAAGCGCAGTACGAAATTGTATGGCGGGCATTCATTTTTTCCTGTATTGGCGGCTTGTTTTTCGATTCCTGACTTTGTAAGGACACTTAATGACTTCAAATGAATGTATAATGATTAAATATTCTTCAAAAATATTAAATGATGTAAAATTAACTGATTACTTTGAACAAAAAGTGCATAAATGATGGAAAATTGATCAAAAATGAAGAAATTTGAATTATAAAAAAAAATTTTTTTTTTATTCTTTAAAATATATGTTTATTTTGTTTTTAAAACTTTAAATATGCACCATATTAACATTTTCAGAGAAAAAAAGTGAAATGTACATTTCGAATTTGGAAAAAAATTAAGAAAACTGCCGCAAAAAACATTAATTTTCGAGTATAAAATGTACTATTTATCACACCATATTGTATGACCTCTCAATCGAAAGGTATTAAAATTACCTTTCATATAAAAAAAAAATTAGGAAAATATCTCAACTGGTTCAAAAGTTATGATTTTTGTATAGCAGAAGTATCTAAACTGCAACTGTGCGTCGTATTTCTTTAGCTTACGCATCGGCCCCAAAACCCCAAACTATGCTCTGGCGTTGTCCTTTTGTTGACGGTTTACGCTCTTACCAAGCGCTCTTTGCAAAATGAAAATGCAAAAGGAATATTCATGAGGAGATTAGAATTATTTTCGTGCTGCCATTTTCATTTTCCCTCCACCTTCCACGCATTTCGTCTCGCAATACCCTACATTAGACCCTGGGAAGGACATTGCAAGACGAATCGGAAAATCGTCGTCCCCGATTTATTATATTGAAATATTTTCAATTTGTATCGAAAGATTTAAACTAAATATTAAAATAAAAAATAAATTTTGTTCTAGGCACACATTTAGAATCCCTTTATCCTTTCGTGGATAACTTTACCAGAATTTAAGTGTCCCCCCAAAGTAGGCAATGATTCGAGGAATTGGTACTTCTGGGTCGGTACTGTTCCTTCTTGTTTTCCGCAGAGGACGAGAAAAATATGATTTCTTTGTGCCAAAAGGGATTAAATTTACGCTCGTTTGTCCTGTTTATGATGAGTGCTGTTCGCTGTTTACTGTACGCAGCTCAGTCGCTGTTGTATGTTTGCTATCTTGCATAAAAGTTTAATGACACAAACACCCAGGCAGTGACATGAATCACACAATGCAAGGCAGGCACGGCTACAAGAGGGAAAAAGGACCTCGCAAAAAAAGAGAAGAAAAACAAACACCCGACCAACGTCGCCATCGCTTTTGAAATATTTTGTGAATTTGTTATGAAAATGCGTAAAGGGATTTAATAAATAACTGTAACTGCTTCTCACTCACCCCACTACCGCTCCCGCCGCCCCTTTGCGCTGCTCATTTGCCTTTCCCGCCATTTTACCGTAATTCATAATGTTGTTTTTTTTCGACGCTTTCCATCCAGACCGTTCTGCTTCCTTGTGCATCTGTGTGGGATGTTTCTCCCTCTCCCTCTCGCTTTCGGCCTCTCGCCCTCTCCCTCGCTCCTCCCACTTCTATCGCCCTGTGTGCTGTGTGGAATTATGTTTTATCCTGAATTATGGATTTTGTTTTGTTGTTTTCTGTCAAAATCATATTTTGTACGCCACCCCCTGGCTAACAACTGCCATCCCACCCACTTCCATTTTTCCTCTGATAACCCAAGCTCGACTCATTTACATGCTTAAAATTTCGGTACGGCTACACAGCGAGAAATATTCCATATTTGCGATTGCGTTAATCTTTACGTTTTATGTTCAAATAACAGTGTAAGTAGTAAATGTCGAGTTGAAGTAGTTTAGTTTTTATGAGAAAATAAGTTTAAGGCAATCGTTTGTGTGACTACAATTTTAAAAAATGTTTTAAATATGTTTACTACTTGTTACTACTGTTTACTACTCGTTAACAAAATAAAGAAATAAACTAAAGTGTTCTGATATTTACCTACGTATGTACATATATATTAACAATATAATATATTTAAATATAAAATATTTATAAAAAAGTAAAGTAGTTTTTTTATTATGAGAAGTAGTAATATTGTTTTCAGTTAACTTAAAATATCATTGAATTTTAAAAATTTATAAGAATTGATCAATTAACATTTAACAAAAGTATCCTTTGTTTTTAAAGTATTTGCTAATTAAAAGTATCGAACTGTATGGGTAAATTTCCATTTCGAGCATGGTTTTGTTATTTTTAATTTTTAGGTAGAAGCCCTTAAAAATGGGCTTGAAATCATTCTTATTAATTAGTAAATTGCTGTGGGACTTAAACAGAATCACAATCTTTTAAAGAATTTCACATAGTATGTATGTACATAAGAACATTTTAGAGTTATAAGTCCCAGAACTTCCGATTCTTCTCACATCAAAAATTTTGTCTCATGGAAAAGTTAATACTTATACCGTATATATTACTGATTTCTAACCGTGTACCATTTTTGGGTTAGCTCAGTTCTCAGCTCGGTTTCAACTACAGCCTTCGCTTCGCCTTTAATGAGAATTTGTTTGTATCGACGGTCGGGTCGTGGGGTGGTTGGTAAGGGGATTCCTTTCCCGCCTTGGTCGTTCCCATTGCCGCGGCTGCTCAGCATAGTTGTAAATTTACAACAACAACAAGACACCGGACCGAAAAAGTTTTTCATATAATTTCTACTTAATGTTTAGAATTATTTTTAGCCGGAAATTAGAAATTATGAAGAATATATCACATAGGACAAAAGGGACACAGACCAAGAAGGCCATGAATGGAATGAATCATGCATCTCGGGCTTGTTACCATACACATAATTGTGCCAGCAAACTGAACAAAGTCGTAAATTGTACACTTAACCATTTGTACTTATTTATGCTGGGTTCAGTTTCGCTTAAATTCTGTTTAAATAATTGCTATGGGTTCACATACTATGTTAAGTATATAATTTATTAATGCTAATGTTGTTATGCGGCTAGCTAATCGTTAGCTATTTATTAATAGTTTATTATTCGTAGAATATACTGTGAAAGTATTATTATAGAATTTGAACTGCCATGCCTCAAATAAAGCATGTACACCAACATATCAGAGTGAATCCAAATGTTTTGTTGTCGGCATAAAATAAGTTTCTACTTTAACCTATGTACATTTACAAATAAACAATTCAAATAAGTTTTACTATGTTTTATGGGTGTGGGAAGTGAAAATTAAAAATGTTTGTTCAAAACTAAAATTCATTTTTTTACATCATTTAAATGATACATGATTCATTTGGGTTTGAGGTCTATGTCAAATGTTGCTATTAAAAATTTGTTTATTATCTTTGATATCACTTTTAACTATCTCCACAGTTTCACTATGATTGCTTTATTATTTCGATAAGAAAACATTTTGTGAATAACTCCCAAATTCTGAGCATTTACATGTACATAGTATGTATTCCATTCATTTTCGGCATTGTGCATTTGAATGTGCCTTTTTCGCCACTCATGCAGATGTCTAGTACATACACACATATGTATATCAACACTTCAATATATAACTTGTTAGGTCTCAGTTTAATTTGATATTTTTTATGGAAATATTAGTTTAAACTACTTTTTAACAGATATTTTTCTTTTTGAAAAAACTCTTGCTTCAGGAGAAATTTGGTATAAAAAAATATTTTAAAAATTCGTTCACACTCGAATGTAGCTTTCCCACTTTTTTTTTTAATAGTAGTGAGTATCCATTTAGGTTGCAAGCCTTAGAAATAATTAGTTAGGTATAATAAAATATCAATGAATTTATTTTAACAACCAGTTGATTAAGACAAGGGTGCAAAATAGATTCAATAGAAAATAGTTTTAAAAACTCGGTCACACTTGACTGCAGCTTTTCTACTTCATTTGAAAAATCGTCTTAAATATTAATTAAAGTTTGCAAGGTTATTTATCCCTATTGTATTTCATATTAAAGAAATATAGGTAGGTTTAAGTGGTGAGGTCACCTTAAATAACCTTCAATTAGAGCTGAGCTCCGTTTTGTTATGGAATTATCTTATATTAAATATATACTTTAAATGACTTGGAGGATGTCCCTCTTTCTATATAAAGAAACTATTCCATTATAAAATAACCCAATCTTATATTAAACATATTCTTATTTTAGGAAATACTATTGTCAATTCAAAATGACATTCCTTATTTATTAATGCATTCTTAAAGCAATAAATAAAAAATAGCAGGCGACTTAAATTAGATTATCTCGATAGCCCGACATGCTTCGAGCTCTCGCAAACCTTCATTCGATTGTCAGTTTTGGGGGCATAAACATAATATCAGGTGAGCCCTTGTGGGTGACAAATTAATGTGGAGCTCATTAACGCGCTGAGCGAGGATTACGGATGTGATTGAAGGTCCTCTGGGTACAAGTGCGCACACAGACGCGGCGAGGTTATGTACACAGATAAGGCGCACACCATGGCGCGGCGCAGGCTGGGCTCCCATACAGACACAGGCACAGACACATTATCTCGCCCCCATTTCCAGTGCGCAACACCAACAACAACCGAACGGGAATAGTCAGCGAAAAGTGTCATTATGTGTACATATAACGGATCCGACTCCCACCTACAAACCCCGTCCCCATCCCCGCAACGCTCTTGGAAATCCGGATCCGAGAGCCAACAAACGACAACGAAACGACGGCGCAAACAAGGAGAAAATGTGTACATAAAACAATCTCGTTATGTCGGCATTATCCTGAAGAATTCTGGTTCGTCCTCGTCACTCGCAGCGCCATAAATCACTCACACGCTTGGCACATTTCCACCCCTCCTTCCAGGCAGCTCTCTCGCTCGCTCGGTCTCTGTCTGTCGCAGGGCCGCTGGCTGCCTGGCGCTTTGTTTGTGTTTGTGGGGCTCGTGTCCCGATCTCGTGTTGTCCTGCTCACATTAAAACATAGAGCAGCGCCTTGTTTTGGGGGGATTTTCTGTTCTGTTTGCTATTTCTCACTGACCGCGACCTTAAATACACTGAAAGTTAAGCGTGCGCAATTTTGACTCAAATGGTACCTCATACTTACTTATGTTATATTGCGAGCAAACCCTTACTCTCTGGAATACATTGAAAAAAAAAATTTTTTAATTCCTCTTCTACATTTTCTGAGTCCTTATTTTTTAAAGGGTAGATCCGCTCTCAGCTTACTTTCCGCGTAAACAAATATTTTTGTTGTTCAGCATTTTTTCTCTGTTGGTTTGCCAGTAATTCACCCCGCGGTGACATTTTGGTGTGACAGACAAGACGTGTCCTTCGTCCTTTTTGCATTTTTCTCGGTTGGCTGTGTCTGCCTGGGTGTGTGTGTGTGTGGAAAGTTTATCGTTGTTATACCCTTGCAGAAGGTTAGTATATATATTTGCTGGACATTTGCAAAGAAGGCTTAAGGCCTTTTCATTCCTTTTGTGAATCATCTTCATTATTCTATATGAACTTTTTAAAATGTTTCAAAAATTCACCATTCGAAATTAATTTTAAAAATTGAAGTACAGGTATTGTAGCATAATATTTGACCTGGAAGGGTGCTTCACACTTCGGTCTCCTCCACTTGGCCTTCTCCGTTGTTTATGTTGATACAAGCCTGCGTCGTGGTTCGCTGCTAGTCCCCGTCGTGGTCCGCTTGGGGATAATAGGATGTTAAGTAAATATTTAAAAAAAAACAACCTCCGACAAAACGAGCAGAGATACCCCTCAAGCAATTGAGAAATTGTAGGCGACCCTGCCAGAGTGGGGGGAAAAAACTTTCCCGGCCATGTCCATTTTCGACGGGCGAAAAAGTTTAGGCGGGTGGGAAATAAAATGAGCCAGCGCTGGCACTCTCTAATCCAGTGTTTGGCCCCGGCTCTCCGGCCAGGACACTTTCTGGTATAAATCATTTGCATACAAAATGAGTCCAATGAGAGGAGCCTGCGAGTGAGCGTCGAAGATGAATGCGACAACGACAACGACAACAACAAGAAGGAAAAACAACAACAGCGTCACCAAGAAGGGGCCGGAAAAATCCTTTCAATTTTCGCACACATTCAATTTTATTAATTAAAACATTTTTTCCTCCCTTTCTCTTGGCTCCTTCTTCTGTTTGTGATTGGAGGAGCTTGGGCAATTAATTCCAAACATTCAGGACGCTTTTTCTTTGTTAAGTTCGGTGAAATTTTTTTTGCTCCTGCCGTTTGTTTTGGGTGCGCAAATTATCCTTCGCTATCCTTGCGCGAAATAAAATATCACAAACAGTTACAGCCCCCCATAAATAATGGGAATTTATGCCACGCAACAGACCAACGCACCCGGACAGCCGAGTAGACCCAAAATACAAAGGGCAGAGGCCGAATTTTCTCGCTGAAATTACCATTCAATCATTTTGTAATTGCGAGCTAAAAAGGGCGGCAGTTAATGAATGGGAACCAGTTGGTATCTAGACTTAAGCCTTAGCTCCTCACTTCACTTCGCTGCATGAACTCATTTACCTTGCCAGGCTCTTAATTTGTACAATCTATTCTAATAAGCCTTCTGTTCCATTACATTTTGCATTCAAATTGGATATTCTTTCATTAGGCCTTTTGTGGAGGAGGACTAGGAATCCAAGGAGAGAGATTAAATTGTATTGAGTTTATATTTGAGATGACTATCGAAATGGATGGAAAGGGAGCCAGAAGAAGGTCTGAATATTTTCTATAGGGAAAAATAATTAAGTTACCGTTGTTAGATATTTTTAATGTCGATTTCTGTATACTCCTGAAAATTTTAAAATTGTATTGACTTTATTTACCATCCCGGTAGCCAGTTCTGGAACTTCAAAGAACTCGTTGACATTTACCAGTATTGTCTGGGCGCCAAATCTCTATTGGACCATTTTGCAATTTTAATCAGCTGTATTTTTGCGGGGGGTTGGGCCCCCTGAGTTCAACCCCCTCGCACTCTCGTCTACGCGTTTGGATACCGCTTCGGCTGCTGTTTTTCATAAATCTATCAAGTTTAATGGCCGCCTCAGCGCAACACATAATTTTATGTATTTTATGCTGCAAATTGTTAGCCAAAGCGCACACAAACACAAATCAGCAGGAGCAACCCTCGCCGGCACGGGCCGCACAAGAGCCCCCGAAACCCACCCACCGAGGAAAGCCACCCCAGGGGGAAAGGAAGGGAAGAACGGAGACGAGAACACGAATTTCCACGCACATCTCCGAAGACTCACAAATTTCATAAAGTGGCAATTCAATCAATCAATTCTGACAGGGGGTGGCCATTGGGCTGAACTGCCCCGGCTTGGCCCTGGCTTTGGCCATTGTAGCCGTTATGCTCACGTACACAATCACACAACTCAAACTGATTTTCCTACCGGTCCGGAAAAATGTGGGAGGAAGGAACGAGAAACAAAGGCAGTACGCAGCGCCACGGTGGAAAACAAAGGCAGGGATCTCCGTCAAGTAAGGGCGAAGAAAGTATACATACACTTTCCTTCGGCCGCCCCACTTCTGCTGCTCCCCTTTATTCGGCCTTGGAGGCGTCAGTCCAGTCAGTCAGCTCAACCAGCTGGCAGCTTAAACATTTTTTAATGGCCCTTCGTGTCTTTCTTCTATTCACCCTGTTTTAACCCCCAAACTCACCCTTCTATCCACCAACACCACCCCTTTTCAGGCCTTCTCCTCTCCGTCCTAATCCTAATTACAAAGACAAAGGGCTATATACTGTCTGTGGAAATGTATATAACAATCAGAAAGAATGGCTCCGATTGTATAAAATATAAACATACTTATATTCTTGACCAGCATTTTATTTGCTTAGAGAGCTTTAGTATAACGATCCATCCAAATATTATTTTATCAAACCCAAGTAGAACCAATTTGTGAGCTTTTCCCGCTTTAAATCTAAAACAATTTAAAGAAAACTTTACCAATCATATATTTCTCTATTCCAACTTATTTATAAAAAACCCAATTTGTGTAGCACTTTATATTCTATGGTCATGATATCGGTTGAGTAGTTCCGCATAGTTCATTTTGATTGTTCACTTATATACCGGAATTCAAAATGTTTATTTCGAATAAATTTAAAAGTTCCTTAGATAGATAGTCATAGTCCGAATCTGAATAAAAGTGATCTGGGTCAAACAAAAATACTCCATAGCTTTATAAAAAAGGTCTGGTATAATAACAGCTTATACTTTGGAACTTAAGATACATACATATATTTTCTTTTAACGAGGTATAAACCATTTTTTGTCAAAATCGGATAACGGTTTCCTATGCCTGTTATAGAAACAATCAGACTGAAAAATAGCTTGATATCAGAGAAGAAGTAATAATAATTAATAGGTATGTATATAAATTAAAAATCCTAATTAGCAAAAAGTTTCGAAAATACCATAATGTAACAAGATGTTCTAAACTCTGATTATAGACTCTATATTATAGAGTCTATAACATGGATGGTAGGTAGGTAGTAGTGGTGAGGCCCCTTTCAGGAGCCTCCAATTAGAGCTGGGCTCCTTTTTGATCCACTCCCTCTGTTGTCCTGTTGTGGTCGTAGTTGCGCCTTAGTACCATTAAATTTAGAAATTTGAAAAAAAATATACGAACGAAATATAAGATATACATATAAGGAAAAACTTCAATCGTAAAATGTTAAACCAATTTTTTTAATTGTTACCAGAAAATCGAAATAAAACTATATTAAATTTTAAACCAAATAAAATTAATAACACGGTTGCGCAGATCTTCGAATTTTAATGGCGATTTTTGTTTTGAGAGCATGTTACGGGGTACTCAGTGGCACGATGTCTGTGCAACTCGAGGGATAGTGAGCGTGGCCATTGTGGCAGGTGATTGATTGACAGGCGGATGACTAGCGTTGTGGGAGCGAGACAGACGAATTGGTTTGTTCTCTGTCGGGTTGTTTTGGTTTTTATCTTCGTCTTGCGCTGAAAGCTGGAGAATCGTTGCTCCGCCCAGACAACAACAAAGGAGACGTCGCACAGTGGCAGTTTAGATACTTTTGGGTTGCAAAAATCATAACTCGTGAACCAGTTGAGATATTTTCATAATTTTTTTTTTATATGAAAGGCAATTTAAGTACCTTTCGATTAAGTGGTGGTACTATATGGTGTGATAAATAGTAGATTTTATACTCGAAAAATAATGTTTTTTGAGCCAGTTTTCTTAATTTTTTTCCAAATTCGAAATGTACATTTCACTTTTTTTCTCTGAAAATGCTAATATGGTGCATATTTAAAGTTTTAAAAATAAAATAAACATATATTTTAAAGAATACAAAAAAAAATTTTTTTATAATTCAAATTCATGAAAAAGTTGATTTTTGCAACGTATCTGTATCTTTCCGGCCATAGTGCGTCGTATAAATGTACATACAGCAGCGGTAACTATAATAGCACCATTGCAGGTGAACAGTTTTATATCGAAAAAAAATTATTTTGTGTTCACTTTTTTCAAAGTTTGAATGCATGGTAAATAAGTATCATATGTAATCTCTCTCAGCAAACCGTTTTTCCCCTCTCAATCTAACGATTCGTTTTGTTTTTGGGTAATTAGAGCAAAAGCACGTCAAATTAGGCGGTAACAATAATAGCACCATTGACGTGTTTTCGTGAATAAAAGTAATACAAGTGATTAAATTATGGAAATTGGGTCCAAATATTAAAAAGGGTATTCCATTGAAAGTTAAGATTAAGTTTTATCCAAAAGACAAAGACGGATTCTCGAGATATTGGTCGCGGACAACAATGCAGTGACGCAGGGAGAAGAATGATCAAAAAAATTATCTCAGAAGGCAAAACTTATGCCGAGATCAGGCAAATTATCGGCTGATCAAAAAAATATGATCCGCCACGCAATGTTGTATTAAGAAAAGGCTGAAACACGAAGAAGAAGGCCCGCAATGTCTCCAAAGGAGGTCACGCTTGGTTCGTCAACGCAGGAAGGAGCCTTTAAAGCCTGCTACGGAGCTAAAAAAGGAGCTTAATATAGCCACAAGCGTGGAAACAGTTCGCAAGCGTTTGAGGCAAAATGAACTTAATGCCTGCAGTCCGAGGAAAGTCCCACTTTTGACAGCGAAGCATCTGGCAAAGCGCATACAGTTTGCCAAGTTGCACCAAGATTAGCCTGTGGAGAAATGGCGCAACATTTTGTGATCAGACGAAAGCAAAATAGTTTTGTTTAGCGGAAAAGGCTCTCGATTATAAGTTTGGCGTCCACCGAAAGCGGTATACAATCCTCATTTTACTTGCAAGTCGGTAAAACACGGAGGGTCAAATATAATGATGTGGGCTTGTTTTTCATACCATTGGAGTAGGTCCGATACACTGGATACAAACCATTATGGGCCAACATGTTTACACGGACATATTGAAAAATATCATGTTCTAATATGCTGAAGAAGAAATGCCTTTGATTTGGGTGTTCCAACAGGACAACGATCCTAAACACACCAGCAAGACTGCTCCGAAATGGTTCGAGGATAATTCGATCCGCCTTTTGGAATGGCCTGCTCAGTCGTCGGATTTGAATCCAATTGAAAATCTTTGGGCTGATGTCAAGAAAAAGGTTTCTGAAGCCAAGCCCTTAAGTAACAAGGACCTTTGGACCGTTGTAGAGGACACGTGGAACAAAATTCCCAAAGAGAGGTGCCAAAACTTAGTGGACTCCATGCCGAGAAGTTGTGCAGGTGTAATCGCCAATAAAGGACACTCAAACAAATATTAAAATACTCAGAAATACGTTTCCTTAAATATATAATATTACTGGATTTTTATTTTGTTTTCTTATTTAGTTTTAAGCAAACTTCGATTATTGGTGCTATTTTTGTTACCGCCTGAATTTGAAGGGATTCTTTGGTTTTTGCAATTATTTAAGAAATACCGTTAAGACCGGCTAACTTTTTGCATTTATTATTTGATAATCATTGTATCTTTTAAATTTAGTAAGTAAAAGAATCAAAAAGTGTCCGAAAAGTACAGTAAAGCTGGGACGAACACAAATAGTGGTCATGGTGCTATTATTTTAACCGCAACTGTATATGTATATACCTAGTGTTTTCTGTATACTTTCGGTACGTGAATTAGAAAATCAAATCTAAAAAATATTTTGTTCTTCAGGTGGCCCCTTACAATTATTAAATAACAAACAAGAAAATAGGCACTCCTAAGTTTGTGTTGCAGCATTCTGAATTTCAGTCATACAGTTGCGAAAAAAATAATAGCACCACCATAACGTATTTTATTCTCGATCAAATAAATAAAGGTTGCGGTACCGATAGTACGAAATACCGATTTTTCGCATAATGCTAGATATTTTCCCCATCCGAAAACGATAAAAAAATTTTGAATTGTCCATACCTTTATTTTTTATAATTTTTTTGGAGCAGCAAGGACTAAAATGAGGCGAAAAAAAAAAAACACCACTATCGATTTTTTCAAACAAACGATACTTTTCGCAGGCTTGCTTTGGTAAAAAGCACGTGGTTATGAAGCTTCACACTTGTTTTGTTATTTCGAACAAACTTTTTTAAAAACTACCCGAAAAAAATCATTAAAATGGGACGTGGAAAGCACTGCACTGCAGAAAAACGTGAATTGATCAAAAAACTCATTTCTGAAGGAAAATCTTTTAGAAATATTGGTCGAATTCTTCAGTGTTCGAGCAAAATGATACGCAATGCGATTACCTTCAACGAGAAGCCCGAAACACGTGGGAGAAAACGATCCTTGAGCACACATCACGTCAACAGGCTAGTCCGCGAGAGCAAGAAGGATCCCTTTAAAGCTGCTACCGAACTCAAAAAGGAGCTGAACATATCCGCAACTGTTCAAACAGTTCGCACACGTCTCAGGGAACATGGATTAAAAGCCTGCAGTCCAAGGAAGGTCCCTCTGTTAAATGCCAGACACATAGCTAAGCGCATTAAGTTCGCAAAAGATCATCTAAATTGGCCATGCGAAAAATGGAGGAACATTTTATGGTCAGATGAGAGCAAGGTAGTAATGTTTGGTGGCAAAGGATCTCGATCATATGTAAGGCGTCCTAAGAACACCGAATATAAGCCAAATTATACTATAAAAACGATCAAACACGGAGGATCCAGTGTAATGGTATGGGCTTGTTTCTCGTACTATGGAGTTGGACCAATACATTGGATAAAAACCATCATGGATCAACATGTGTACGTAGATATTTTGGAGACGGTGATGCTACCCTTCGCTGAATACGAAATGCCGCTAAAATGGGTCTTCCAACAAGACAAGCTGTCAACAGTTGACTAAAATAATAATACCTTGCCTTTACCATTGCATTATTATAATGTGACCAGAACAACATTTCTTAAAAACGATATTTATTTTTATTTATTTAATTAACGCTGATATATGTGTCATCTCCTTTTATATAAGAAGTTGGTGTTTGAAACTCGCATGGTATATATTTTTTTTAATAAAAATATTTAACAAACTTTTGCGATTATAAAGTTTATGCTCTACAGGTATTTTTACATATACATATACATATGCATATATGTACATATGTAACCTATTCATGATAATTGCTACTAATTTAGATATGTAAAAATTTTGAGATGTGTTAAGTTTAAAGATAAGAAAATTCAAAATAAATTAATTTTAATATACATTTTAAATTATTTTGTTATAATGAATTCTGTCGAGGTTAAGTGATTAGCATTTTCAATTCTCAAATTCTCAAATTTCAAGGTTAATTGCCAAGAAATAATAATTATAAATACTAAATATAATAATAAACAAATAATAATAAATGAAAAAACACAAAAATGATAATTGGTTACGAGTTTTTTATCGCAAAATAATTTAGATATTTTTTCACGCAAATAATGCACAAGTATCTAAAAAAAAGTCCCAATAAACCTAACTTATTAATACGACGTTCATTCTTTAGTGGTTCATACTGTTTCAATAAGAAATATACAAAAATACACAACAAAAAAAAAATAATAATAAAAATACATCAGAGTAAAAGACATTAAACAATTTTTTAAATAACACTTCCAGAGAGCACAAATTTGTGATTTTCCCGAAATAATAGTTTTTAAATTATAACGGATTCAAATTAAATCTTACAAAAAGATTATACACAATTTCTCATATACATTAATATGTCCATATTTTGGACCCACTTTTACTTGTACGGAAATGAAAAAAATCGAGAACAATTAGATCACGTTTCCGACACACTGATTACTAACCAAATTACAAGAAATTCCAGGGAAATTAAATCAGTATTTTTGTTTTTTTGGGGAAGTGTGAATATGCATTGTGACACATATTGATGGACATATACCATATACCATATACCAATAAATGTACATATGTATATATCAAGCCAAAAGTATTAAAACGTAAATTTCTTAACCAATCTTTAAAATATACCGCTTCATTTAAAAGTTATTGCAATTAAAAAAACATTAACATTTATGTATTTTTAATTCATTAATATACAAATTGGAGAATATTTTGTATTTTTAATTATTACTTCAAAAATGATAATAATAATAAACTTGATAATAATAATTAGAATTTTTTAAAATTGAAGAATAAGAATTAATTTAAATTTTCTTGTATATAATAAAAACAAAAACTCCTATTACTATTAAACAAAAAAGGAAGCTAACTTCAGCCTGCAGTAAATAAATATTTATAATTTTGATTATTTAAGAATTGGCAGCTATATGACATAGTAGTCCGATTTTGATAAAATTAAAATCACAATTTTAGAATAATACAAACTGGCCATGTCTCAAATTATATAAATATATGTTGAAAACATATATATAGTTATAATTTTTTTCTTCAACATTTTCCAATAGTTCCTATGGCTATATGATATAGTTGTCCGGACCGGCTAGATCAAGAATATGTAGGGCTATTCTCCAACAAGTAAAACCGCGGCAAAAACAACAAAAAATGATCCAAAATCAATATTTTTAACACAGTAACATTAAGAAATGTTAAAATTGATCAAATTTGAAAGCCCATATTCTAAAACAAATTTCGAAATATTCCAATGCAAACTCTCGCAACTCGCGATTTTTTATCATCACATGTTGTGTTTTAATAAAAATCCCCAAAGCAGAGGAACTATGCTTGGACTTTTGCTTTCTATCATCAAGATTATGCATCATGATTGATTTTTAGCGATATTATTGCTTTAGCCTGGTCATTAAGACCGCTTCCGAATTTTATCCAGTGACTATTCTATTCTTGGAACATAAATTAATGTCAAGAGAAAAACTGTGACCTAATACAATTTTTTTAAATTGTAACTTTTTATTTAAATACACCTTGTTTTTATTTAAAAGTATTTTTTTCGTTTAAATGAAAACATAAAATTTATTAGTTTAATTTCGAAACTTCATTAAGTGCTGCCTTTGAATGTTGCAAACATGTGCTTAATAATATTTTAACAAGATTTAAAAAATCCATTCCAACAAACAAAATAATTGTTCAATCTATGTTTGCAATAACGGGCCTGTTTAAATTTTGAAAATCTGTAACGGCCGTCGTGTTTGGCTTTTAATACATGTTCATACACACATTCATATTTCGAAATAACTCAAGTTTCGACCTCACTCAAACACTCTTAGAACTTCTCTCGGTGCTCTCTGACTCTCTATAGCGCTCAGCAATTTCGAAGGCACGCTATGTTCAGTGGCGTTCAAAGTGAGGGCGTTATTAAACCATAAAATTTAGTTAAATTAAATAAAACGATTTGACTTCATACAGGCTTAATAAATAATCCATTTTAAAGTTATATTTGGTAAAAAAAAGTTATTGAAACGCTATTAATTTCTATTTGACAACAAGCCCCTTATAAAAAAATAAGTCAGCGCCACTGCTTGCAGCAGCAAACAAACAGCTGATTTTCTGTGGTCGCCAACAGACTGAAATAAAATGCGATAAATACCTGTATGATTTCAAGTTTTTGTTGCACTTCAGAACTAGCCTGATGTGTTGCTAAAATGTTGGTTTCAATGGAATCGCGATGCTTATTACTCTTTTGTATAATTTAAACAAGAAATCTTACTTTTATTCACAGCGCACTTTTCACTAGCAACCATACGTCATGGCGTTACTGCTCAGTTAAGTTCGAATTTCGAAGAATGCGCGAGAGCGCGTCCCTTAGGGGAGAGAGCGCATTTTAAGTGAAGAGCCATTCTCGAAAAACTGAGTGCTTCTCGACTTCGAATGAGTTTAGTTTGTGGCATTCGACAGAAGAATCATAAAATTTACACTTTTCAATAATTACGAATTTTAAAATAAATAAATTTTTATTTTAATAAAATTATTATTTTAATAATGATAATTAATAATTTTAAAATAAATAAATTATTATTTTAATAAAATTATTATTTTAATAATTAATAATTTTAAAATAAATAAATTATTATTAAAATAATTGTTCAATTTGAGTACTTTATTAGAACTACATAAGTAAAGTGGGAAACAATATACTGCACACAGGCAGATGAGAGTATACAAGTTAATATAAGAGAGCCTTGCTTCAGTGCGACTCGAAGTTAAAGAGTTGATCTTATGCTAAGGGTCTCTTCGTTGCTTAACGATAGAAAGAGGAATAGAGATTGCGTTGCTCTTGTAAAAATAATATACATATAATATAGAAATTCAACAATAATAATTTCATTAAAATAATAATTTATTTATTTTAAAATTATTAATTATTCAAAAATGTAAATTTTATGATTTCTCTTTATTTTATTTTAATAATAAATTATTATTTATCAATGCCGAATTTAAAATATACAGGTTTTATAAATATATACATAAATAGTATAATATATAATATATTTATACACAATAATTAAATTCGCTAGTGAAAGTTCATATACATAAGTTATGCCATGTGGATTTCGGTTATTAAAATAATTTTTATATTCTTCTATAAAGTAGGTATATATATTCTTGGTCAGCATCAACAGCCGAGTCGATCTAGACATGACCGTATGTCCGTCAGTTTCACAAACTAGTCCCTCAGTTTTAAAGCTATCTGAATGAAACTTTGCAGACAGTCTTCTATGTATATGCTCTCACTACTATATAAGGATGTCTGAACGGCCGGATCGGACGACTATAAATAGCTGTCATAGGAACTTTGTAAATTTTTAACATGTTTTCTTAAATTTGATTTTTCGATTTTAATTTTATCAAAATCTGATTACTGAATTATATAGCTGCCAATTCTTAAATATACACAATTTTAATTAGTTGAAAGGGTATTTAAGCTTCGGCTTGCCGAAGTTACATAGCTTCCATTCTTGTTCAATATAATATTATTGTAAGCATTGGTGTAATTTCATTTATGGGAGTTATGTGCTAAGATTTGTTTTATTACAGAAGCACATCTATGATTAAAATGTATTATTAAAATAAATACCATCGTTTTCGGAACTACATACATTTATACCGCAATTTAACGACAAACGCGAAAACCAGATCAAATTTTGAATATAGTCGGTAGATAGATGAGGATTGGGAAACTTAGTTAGTCTTTTAAAATTTACGGAAAGAATAAATAAGTTTAAACTGATTTTGCAGAAATTGAATCTGAAGTTAAAAAGCCTGTAACAACTAATTTAGATTTTGTTTATTTAACCTTTGTATTTAGTAATATTTATATGAACTACATTGTGGTAAGATTATTAAAGAAAGAATACATGATGACCGTTTTGTTCTTGTATTTTTAGTATTATTCATTATGGGAAATGGTGTTGCTAGTAATTAAAACCTTATTACAACCTAACTTAAGCAAGTATAGTATACTTAAGTCTTTACTGAAAAAAGAAAGTTTGAAGTTTCTTACTTTGATTTTTACGTTCTTCATAAAATAAAGTGCCCTTGACTTTCTAGAACACAGTCTCTCTGTCTATGTCAACGAAGCTCTGTAATTATCAGAATATTAATTAGACACATTTTAATCAATTCAGGATATCTAGTAATCTCGATAAAATTTTTAACGTTTCCCGTGTTATTAGCCATCGGCTTTAGGTATCGAAGAGGAGAATCATAACCTCTCATTTCGAGCCGCAGAATGAAAACAATTTCTCAGATGTCATTGGGATCATTTTTATTTCAGATTATTCTTTCAATCTCCGGAGGGAAGTGCTCGATAGGTGGAGGGGGAGACAGGCACTAGTGGAGAACTAATTGCGTGTTCAGTGCAAAAATCGTTTCAATTTATCGCCTCAGGTTGATTTTATGCTTCACATACAAACACACACACACATCTACATGTTAATAAAGGCTCCCACGGAGCTGGGGAGAGAGCAGGACAGATACAGAGGCAGAGACAGCTCTCGCGCTGATTTATACGCTTCAATCCCACATTTTTATTTCGTTGGCTGCCATTTAGCTAAAATATTTCATATCTGCCATCTCGGCTCTTCTGCTCCTTCTTCTTTGCGCTTCCAGGCAGAAGAACCGAGCGAGATAGACCGATCCCCGAGCGCGTGTGAGCGAGAGGGCAGGCACTGGACGGTCGCTGCCCCGTAATTATGCGATTTGTTATTCGAGATTTGAGGCGATTGTGACTGTGACTGCGACTGTGCATCACGAGGACGGGGGAGAGGAGCAGGGTGCGGCACCACTGGGAGATGATTTAAAATGCGATTTCAATTCTGGCATTTTTGATTCGCCCGGTGTCTGCACTCGAAGTCCTCTCAGCTCCAGTCCCCCTCTCACATTTCCAATACCCGGACTCGGTCTCGGGCATCGCATGCCAATCCAGTCCCGGCGAGAACCTAGAGTCCCAGGAGGAGGCGAGGCCAGGGCCAGGGCCATTGCATGTGCATGTGGACAGTCAGACGGACGACGGACCACCTCCTGGCCAGAGTCGCGGACGAACGGACAAACGGACAAGCGGACAACATTTGTTCATTCGCTCGCATTCGCTGACTGACTGACGTACTTGGGGGCTGACTGATATGGGTGGAACCCAAAAGTTCCCCGGTGGACCTGGACCGCGTCTCCCTGGAAGCTATTCAGCCTTGTGCACTCGGTGCTTTCCCAATTGATTTAAGACCGCTGAATACACTTACAGAAGGTATATTCAGTTTGAAAAGAAGCTGCAACCGATGGGTATTATTCTGGTTCAAAAACAATATGAGTCGCTTTCCAAGTGGTCAAGTCTCTCAGTTTTAGCTTTGAATAGCTTCTTGAGGTGGACTTATAGTCTTCATCGTGTTTTAGAATGTAGAGAATCAAACATATGCACGGATTATTTATAATCATTTTTAAGGTTTCTTTACATTTTTAAGAAGGTATCTTAAAAGTTTTTAGAATGGAAACATTTTTAAAGGTCTGATCTTTTAAGTTTAACATTCTTATATACTTTAAACAAATATATTTTACTCGTTTAAACGTTTTTGAGTTACAGAGTTCAGTATAAAAACAAAAACTATTTTAAATTGTAGAGAAAGTGTCTATAAATTTAAATAAAACTCTACGGCTAACGGTCTGATTCTATTTCGATTGGATTTTAGTTGAAAAAATATTATTTAGTATTGGTAGTTTTTAACTAAATCAGAGTTATATAACGGAAAGACAATGCACCACCATCGCATTCAGTCTGCAAGCAAAAGATTTATGTGCGCCGTAAAACGCATGTGATTTGTTTTATCAATCTCAGAGGCATTGTTTTTGTAAGGTTCTACAGATCATGACCGTCTATATATACATACATATATGAATGGAGTACGATATCAGATAAAATAAATAACATTAAAAAATACAGAAACAAATTAAAAATTGATTTTTTTCTTTCTTGCGTACGCCTGACAAGTTCAAGTACTTTCCATGTTTACTGTAGGTCAAATAAACCTCGAATCTTGACACTGAGCTCACTTTTTCCCTCGAGTGATTGACCCTGCCCGGATATGAATGCGCTCCTTTGGTGAGTGTTGGCAGGGCTTGATTGCATTGCATGAAGCCTCCAAATCGGCTTCGTCTCCTTCTGACTCTCGGTGTTGGGCTCATCGCCATCGCATCTCCGTCGTCATCGTGTGCATCGACCATCTTGGCAGCAACATCGTCAGTTTGGCTTGGATTTGAGCTTGAGCTGGAGTTTGAGCTCGGGTTTTGAGGTTTTGGGCATAGGCTTGGACGAGGGCCAGGGCCAGGGCCAGGGCCTGGGATTCGTTAGCTTTGGGAGCGGAGATCGCGAGCATAAATCACTCTCCCGGCCCGAGGATCGCAGATCTCTGATCGAGCGGCAAGGGGCTGTGGTGGGCTGGTAGACTCCACCTCCGAGGAATGATCTCCTCCCGCCTCCCCGGAGCTGCATCGGTTCATTCCGTTGATTAATAATTAATTTGCGTTGCCTCTTGCCAGTGATTGCCTGCGGTTGTCGGCCTCTCTTTTTCAGCTCACCTGACGACCTGACTCCTTTATAATGAACGGTTTGAGTATCCGTACACGTCTGCCAGCATATATGCGGCCATATGTATGTGCGAGTGTGGCAGGGCATTCGTCGTACATCATCCCATCCCGAAAAGCGCGCCCAATGTTCGATGTTCGATGCTCGGCCTGATTGCCTCGGCTCACAGGTTGCTCCTCTAGTGCATAAATTCCCTGACTCCGAACAGGTATTTAAAGAAAACACAAACGATACAAAAGGAACGAAAGGCACATCCCCGCTCAGACGGCAGCGGCATAAATTAAGCGAAAGGTGTTTATGCACTCGACAATAAATCAATTAGCAAATTTGTAATTATTACGTTCATAAATCTTTGCAACTTTTCGGCAGCCCCGACGAGCAGGCCAGCACAATAATCCTCGATTCAAATATTTTGATAGCCTCAAACGACACGATAGTTCAACTGGAGTCTTCGATCAGGGGGAAGTGCTTCCATGACCTTTGCTGATGGGCCTTGGTCCAGGAGAGGAGGTGGAACTCGAGGGCGTGGACGGGCTAGTTGAAAATCCTCCCATGTGAGCTTATGGAATTTCCCTCGCCCCAGGCTATTGCGGCATGCGAAAATTATTATGGAAATTGGCTAGGGACTAAACCGCATAAACAGCCTAAAAAGATTTTAATTTAACTGCTTAAGCCACATCTATGATGTAAACATCTTTGAATTTCCTAAAATAATTCAATTCCAGACCAGAGTCTCTGATGTAATGGAAAAACGAATTCATACAATTTTTCTAAGTTTAGTTAAGTAACTCTTTCCGAACAGCGTCCTACAGCATTTGTCAGGACGATCTGGCAGGTCGATTCGTCGTTTGCCTCTGTTCACCCATCAGTTCATTTCCAGTCAATACTTTTCTTTAAAAAAATATATATATTATTCATTATTCTATTCAGAGGTCTTATTTCTATTGAAGTAGTAAACTAGTAAAAGGAAGCAGAAGACCACATTATATGCAATTGAAATAAGTGATATGCATGTGAAATTCAGACTATCAACTTCAATACTTCACATCATAATATTTATCATTATTTAGAATAAAGAACAATTGATAACGTTAATTTGAATTCTCTGCATTCTTTAATGATAAATAAACTTATTACTAATTCATTTGACTTGCAGCCTTATTAATATTTCAATTTTAAATAAATAATTTTACTGTAATGAAAGGGACGGTAAATTAGTAGGTAAACATAATAACATAATAATAATAATAATTCGTTGGTATACCCTTGCAGATTTTATAATTTTTGTCAGGAGTGTGCCGTTGTCATTTGACTAAAATTTGTATTGTTAACTAGCTTTGCTTTGGTTATTTATTCAGAGTTCCATTGATGGTAAGTTTCCGGTAGCACAGCCTCTGGCTGTGTGTTTCTTTATGCAACTTTTGGCCTTCGTATCCGTCATTTAAATTCAGCCAGGTGACGCCCAAAATTCGGGTGTTTATTCGCCATTATTAACACGTCATAACTCAGCACAGGCCGCAGTAACAGCCAACAGCAATAAAGTTATCTCGGCAGAAGAACGTCAGACCACTTAGTCTTTGGCAGGCGCCGAAAGTTGCCATCAATCAGCGCTGAGAGTCAGTCCAAAAGGATAAGCAAGCGACGTGGACGCAGCGTGCCCTTCGAAGGGGCCAAAGGTGCCACCACTGGGGTGAGCAGGGGCAAGCCGCCATCCCTTCATATATCGTTTATTTATGCATAACATGAGGCGAGGGCGAAGCCGCAAAGTGATTTTAAATGGGGCTCGCACACACCGAGGAGGCACAGGCCTTTGAAGCTGGCTGATAAAATGGTGAAAAAATCGGGGAGTGGGACAGGAACAGAAGGGCATGGA
Organism: Drosophila nikananu; assembly: GCA_008042635.1. Classification (NCBI taxonomy): domain Eukaryota; kingdom Metazoa; phylum Arthropoda; class Insecta; order Diptera; family Drosophilidae; genus Drosophila; species Drosophila nikananu. The sequence goes on along the minus strand of VNJV01018983.1, from coordinate 90,712 downwards.
CAGGCTCCAGTTAGCCGCTGTTACTGAACCATTCTAAAATGTTAGCTTAAAACAAAGAACAAAAAATTAACCTAAATTGTATGCTCTTTTGATGAACTTGCTAATCATTGTAAACGTTATTGAAAGCGTTTTAAGAATATGTACTAAAATAAACAAAATAAACGGGTTTTCCTATGCCGCAGTTTGTATACTTTTATAGATTGTACATACACCCAACTGATTTTGATAAAATAAAAAAGGAAAACACAAGTTTTTCCAATCTTAATAACTTTTTATTAAATAATAATAATAATAATAAAAAATTAATAAGAATCTGTAAAATTCATTAAAAATTATAAAACAAATCGACGATTTCGGCTGAAAAACAACTTACCTTTTAAAAAATTATTACTTTTGCAGAGTTATTCCAATGAATAAACCAGCCATTAAGTATTTTTCCCTGTGAGCAATAAACTGAAAATAATACCTAATATTTTGATTTCCTTAACATTGAGGAAAAAGAAAATGTATTGCACTTTTTCGATTACTGCTATGCATTATTAATTTGAGCATCCTCAAAGGATGGCTCGCGGATATATATCTTTCTACCCAAATAAGATACTTGCAATCATTTATACAATTTTCTCAGTCAATTACCAAACCAACCAGAAATCATAACACGGCAAAGGACTTTGTGCTGGCAAAATTAAACGGAGTCGTCTTTGTTTTTCGCCGGTTGGCTTCAATTCAAATTCAATTTCAATTCCCCGAAGCAGAAAGTATCCTTTTCCTCTCCCTTGATATCCTGCGACCATCGAGCAAGCCAATCGAATTCAATTCGCAAATATTGCAGCTACACCGAGGACAAGGATGAAATTATGGGCGAAGCGTTCTGCAGTTGTTCCAGCTGCTCCATATGGGGATTGCCTCACCCCGCCTTCAGTGTCCTGCCCCCACCCGTGGCAGGTTTCCTGCTGGCTCCGTAAAAAGCCATAACATTTTCCGTGGAGTAAATCTAATTTCGCTGGACAAGTGACTGTCATTGATTGCCAATATTTAGGAGACCTGCAAAACACTAGCAAAACCGACCAGTCGGGTTCCGGGACTATTCCGTGAGTGCGGTGGGACTCGCAGGATGCTTCCAATCGTCAATCGTGTTGCGTGCAAGCCAGCATAAAAACTGCCCGTGTGCAATGTTCGCCATTGGTGACTCCACAGGCGGGTACGATGGTGCAAGTCCTGGAAGAAAGCGACACGTCGATATAGTATTTCCAGCGACTTGTTATTTCTTGCTATAATAAGATATCCACACATATTGCTCCAATAAAAGGTTTGATTCACAATTTAAACTATAAAGTTACTGCTTAAATAGTTAAATACATATATGATTCTGATGATATTTAATGCTTAATTAATGACATCATCTTGATATTAAACTCTATATCTTTTCTTGGTCAGTATTCCATCTGAAATACCACTGTTCCAAACACCAAACCAACTTTCCCGATTAGTCGTCCTGGCCTAAAACGCATCATTTCATAGTCGATTGGACAACGGCGACGTTGGTCAACCCAACCACTCGTCCAACCCAATCCAATCGGACTCCGACTCCCTGGCAGGAAGGACTTTCTGATGTCTGGCTTCCTGTGGGCGGCCTGTGCGTTGGAATGTGCGTCTATGTTTAGAAAATAAAATTGCATTTTCATGAACCTTTTGGGCCTGGAATTTATCTGGCGCACAGATTTCACAACGGCACCCGAATGGGCAGGGCACGCACGATGCATAAAGCGCATAAATAGCTGCACCCGGCACGGTCTGCCCCCTCAGTGCCCAGCAGACGAGCTGCAAAACCTCCCCGAAAGTCGCCCAGCCACCCATTGAACATGGGCCTGGACATGCGTGCATATTTACGAGCCGACTGCGGCGGCATCAGCTGCACCAAAAACTCGATTGCCCGGTCAAAGTACTGGGCCTAGCAATGCCACCGGGGTTCGAGGATGCAGGTCCTGCCGGTTAGCCTCCCATTTGGCGTCACAAAATAATTACCAGAGCCATGGGGACCACTCACCCAGCCCGGCTTCACTCCGGTGATTGAGTTGGTAAAACGTTGCACTCGATTTTGATTTTTTGGCCGGGCCTGTGGGCTGTGGGCTGTTGGCTGTGGGGTGGCGGGTGAATTTATGCGTATGCCATTGGGAATGGGGCCCTGCCCTCAAAGTTTAGCTCGGTTTTTAAGCTAATTTCGGCACGGACCGAAAAACCAGACCAGACCGACCACCCGACCAGCCCAGAAACACATTTGAGTGAGTGAGCAAGATTTAGTGGCACACATAAATGCCAAAACCGAAATGCTCGACTACCAAATCACGGATGCACCAATGACACGCCCCTGCTCGACTCGTGGGCCCGGCCATGCCGTAGCCAAATATCACTCCCTGGCCAAGGGTGGAGCCTGGCTCGATGGGAGCCTAGTGCAGGCACACAATTTGCTGAAAACCTGCCCGGCTTTTGAGCAAGTGCAGCTGGAGACCTCATGATTTTCCCATAAATGCTGCAACAACAAGGACAATCTAGGCATTAGATGGGGTTTTGGGGCATTTTGATTGAGAAATGGTTAGGCAACTGAAATAATTTACCCAGAGGAAGTTTCTGACGAATGCTTGGCGGCAAATCTAATTGTGATATTTTTGGTATATATCTTTAAAACGGCGTTGCTATTAAGAGAAGTATACAACTGGATCTGCTATTTGCAAAGCTATAAGAACAATCAACACCTTCTCTAAACTATAAACTAGTTCTGCAATCCTGCAAGTAAATTCAACATACATTGGTTGGTTGAATTTACTGTGAGAGGCAACATATTTATTTAAATTATATAACTGGGCTACAGTGAATTTAACCAGGAATCTGCATTTTCAACGCGTTAACTCAGAAAAATTATGAAATATACACTATTATTATTGATTATCATACGTAGAATGCATTATTGTTGTTACAGTATTTGTTTATAAACTATAATAATGCTATTTTTGAAGAGAAACGCTTTAAAAATATTATGGTTACAATAGAGACTTGGTAAATCTGTAGGTAATGTATATTATAATAGTGATTTTTAGCATTCTTCTACAGAAATACCTACGACAGCTTAGACATTTATGTATATTTGATAAATACTTCACCAATATGACTTCTTGTCAACACCCACAAAGGTAAATAGCTGAATCTCCTTTATTGAATCCCTACTTTTGAGGGCAAATACCCCTCAACTGCGCATTGTCAGTCACCCGCCAGGTCACATCAGCATCTGATCAGTCATCGTTTTCCGCTAAGCCAATTGGCCAAGTGCATCCTGCAGCTGTGGCTGCTTGTCTCCAGTCCTCCTGTCCGCTGATTTGTCACGCGTGGTCTTCCCACCACATTGGCACCCCTTTATCCGTACTGTCATTGTTGCGGGGCTCGTCGTCGGACTCCTCAAGTGACTTGGGGGCTCCTCAGTCGCCGATGCCAATAAATCAGTTTGATTTATTCACCTCGGCTGGTCGTTCATTTTTCGATTGTTGTCGTCGTCGCTGTCGTTGCCCGCGGTTCTTCGGTTGTTGGATGTCTCTGCTTGTCTCTTCACATTCACCTCGAAATCTCCCATCTCCCATCGGCCGGTGTTAAAAGATCACCTAAGTACCAGTACCCCTGGTCCAATTCGGCCCCAGTCTGTGCGGTTACATATAGCAAATACCCATATCGTGACTTTTGATTTCATATTAAGATTATTTCCTAAGGCTCGCCTGGCATGGACAGACTATTGGGCTCATGGTCTGTGTGCTTATGCAAATTTATGGCTAATTTGTCTAGGGTCATCGTGTGCTATTCGCTGCTCTCGATTACGATTTTGGGATCTCTCATTTCAGTCTAATTTGGGGGGTACGGTGTTGCTCTGAAATGTATCCTAACACAATTGAGCTCAGTAGGATTTGTCATACATTTTATTATGTATGTATATAACCTAATCGATGACAGGAGTAAGGATGCATATTAAGAGGAAAAATGCGTTATGACATGACAGAAATGTCAAATATTTAAATATGTATATCGCTCTTAACTTTAAAATATCGATATGTGCGATAAAAAGTTATTTGATTTTTTCTTTTTTTTTTACCGATTCTATTAACATTTTTGGTAACTTCTTTATAATTCTTCTAGATGATAACAGAATATCGATGTCTTTCAATGTATAATTTAACCATACCTTGTCGATGTAAGGGAATTTTCTGTGATCCATACTTGTAGTATATGCTTTTATTCTTAAAACAGTTGAACATTTAGGGCCACCCGAATCTTTAACTTGTAACCAAAAAAATAAATAAAGACAACATTAGATTATTACTGAGAGAAGATCCGGCAAAGAAAAACAAATAAATTATATTAAAAAAATAAAATACATGTCTGTTATATTGTTATATTGCTTACTCTTAATTCGAAAAAAACGAAGTATTTGAAAATAGTAGGTACATTCCCCATAAAATTCATACAATATCATCGTGTATAATATAACTTAAATTGCCTTACAATTAGTAAATATTTAACATTTTGAATATATATTTATTTAATGATTAAATACATTAGTCCGATTTTGAAAATTAAAACCGAAATTCTAAAATAATACAAAAAGGCCATGTCTAAAATTGTATGTCGAAAATTGGCAAAGGTAAAATTTTTGCTCCTTAAAATTTTCCGATCGTTTCTATTGCAGTTATATGATATAGTTGTCCGTTCCGACTTTTAAGGTAGTGAGAGCATATTGAAGAATCTGCAAAGTTTCATTCAGATAGCTTCCAAACTTAAGGATTAGTAGAAACGAACGGACGGACAGGCGGGCATGGCTGGATCGATTCGGCTGTTGAATATATGTATATACTTTATAGGGTCGGAAATGTTGACTTCTGACTAAAATTATAACACCCTGCCATAGTATAATTACTTTGTCTTTACTTTGCCCTGTCATCAGCCTCAAAGTAATTCGCGGCTTTCCCAATGCGGGAACTCCCGAGACTACGGCATCTCCACTCTCCGCATTCGCAGACGCAGAATTAGAGGCATAATTAAAAACTGTCAGACTCGTCTAGGACATCAATTACTGAGGAGGCCACTCGGTCGATTTATGAATGAGAATACTCTGCAACTCATTCTCCAGGGCCCCTCGCACCTCCTGTCCCCACGGGCTTCCGCCTTAATGCAATGCAAGCTGCGAAGAGAGCAACAAGAAGAGACTCGCAGAGAGTTTTGGCAACTGGGTCACTGTCTATGGCTATGCGTAAATACGCGAGGGGAGAGGTAGTGGCAGGCCGGGTTGGAGGTAGTAAAGCGAGAGAGGCAAACAACGCGAGAGCTAGACAGAAGAGCGGAGAAACCGACGAGTGGATGAGCGGATTGAATGATTTATTTTTGACAGGTTTTTAACTTAAAATTAAAACGGTAAATCAACTTTTGACAGCGGAGGCTGCGACAAGGCTGCCAACAGCTCTTTTGCTAATGATGATGACGCTGCCAGGGAGAGAGAGTGCGAGTGCGAGTGTGGTGTGTGCTGTGCCTTTGAGTGGCGTTTGACTGTACCCAAATCAGGCGACAGCTTTTTCCCAGCGCTGGAAGGGGGCGAGCGAAAGGAGCGGGACGAATGCCAACAGTTGCCGACACTTGCCGTCGCTGCCGAAAAGAAGAAACTGTCGCGACAAAATGTGGCTGTCGCTGGATTGTCTCCTCGCGCTGCCTCCGTCCTGTCATTGGGTAGCACTTGTCCTTGTATCGCAAGATAGATCTGATCTTGACTGATATATGTGCGAATGAATGTATCCGCTAAACAAGTGAATTCGCTCGCGTTACGCGATTGATGGGACGGAAAGAAAACGACGCCGGGCTCGATATGCATATTTATATAAACGCTGTCACGCCCCCCTCCCCGCTCTTTCAGCTTAATACGCTGCAAACAATGCCATAAATTGTCTGCCGCTTAATTCTCTGTCAGCTGAACTGTAATAAATTAATATAAATTTCTTGTCAACCCGCAAGGGAAAGAACAGTTAGCAGAGAAATGTCAAAGAACTGAATCGAGCGGAATCTGGAGCAGTTGAATGAAGTTCAGTCGGTCGGAGGAAATGCTGTACTTCACTAGGGCTCGACTGTTGTAAATTTTAGAAACCAAAGTCATATTATTAGGTGCACATAACAATTCTACAATTTATTCTGTAATTGATTCGGGAAAATATAATTTTTCTTTTGTTTAATGGCGAGTTGCCGTGTAAATGGTTTTTAGAAATTGTAATACAAGTTTTAATTTTTTATTAATAGGAAGTGCATTATTTCGGTAATACGTGCATATTGAAGAGCAAATAAAAATATAAAAGAAAGCTAACTTCGGCTCGCCAAAGATTGTATACCTATACTTGCAGCTTTCAACTGGATAATTTTGAATTAAACCAATTTGATCAAATGAAAAGTAAAACTGTCGGGAATTATAAAAAACATTCATAGTTACCATACAAATATGGGTTGAACATTTACCTATACATGTTATATTTACAGTTTTACAATCGCTGTTCTGCATTTTCCGGACGGTTTTACGGACATGACTAGATCAACTTGGCTGTTGATGGTAATCAAGAATATATAATCTTTATAGGAAATGTCTTATTCACTGCGTTGCAAGCGTCTAACTAAAATATAATTCCCTGCAAGGGTATAATACCATAAATAGCAATAAAATATCAATGATAGCGTCTCTGAAACCATTGTCCTGAGTACGCATCAGAACTGAAGCAAAATACACTTACTCAACAATGCTTTAACTTTGTAAATGCTGTGAATTTGAAAATGATCGAAAACTTAAAACATGTTTGGAAATCTAAAAAATGTTTACAAATATAAATCGATATTGAAAACTCCACAGTCACTGTAGTACAGTGGAGTATATAAATACACTAGCAAAACGAAGGTAATTCTCTTCAAACTATGTATAAGCAAAACTACACATTACGTTTTTATAATTTCGTTTTGAGTCTTCAAAGAAAACAGCAGAAAACAATTACTTATGTTCATATGTATTGCCAAATATTTTATGTATTTAATTATTATTTTAAATTAAAAATTTTGTATTCCCTTTATCACTTGATCTGTTTATAAAACTTTGAACTACACATTATTAAAAAGCTAACAGAGTGTTTGAAAGTACTGCTTTTAAGAATGAACTCGACTTTTCTTTCCAGTATGAATTGCATTCTAAGTTTTTATACCATGTACCGTAGGTACAAAGGTATATTAATTTCGTGCAAATGTATGTAACAGGCAGAAGGAAGCATTTCCGACCCCATAAAGTATATATATTCTTGATCAGCATCAACAGCCAAGTCGATCTAGCCATGTCTGTCTGTCCGTCTGTCCGTCTGTGTAAACGCCTAGAGCTCAGCAACTATAAGAGCTAGAGTCACCAAATTCGGTATGTAGGTCGGAATGTTTTGCACGCAGATCAAGTTTTTTTCAGATTTAAAAATTTCCCTCCCACTCCCCCGCAAATCAATAAAAACCATTTGCAGCCGCAAATATTACCATATATCTTTCTTTTTGTGCATAGGCATGCATATGTAGAACATGTATCAATACCGAAAATCTGGTAAAGATCGGGTGAAAACACAAAAGTTATTTACTTATCAGTGTGTTATCTATTTGACAGTTAGCAACAGGAGCATTCCAAAAAACAACAACAAAACTGATGAGCGCAAGAAACTAACTCCCGTGCGCAAAAAAGAGAGGAGGGGTTATCTCTGTCTCTGTCTTGCACACGCAAGTGCATGAGATGGTGGTGGTTTTGCAAAGAGCGAGTTTGTTTACATTTCTCTAATAGGCAAAAGTCGCAATAGGCAAAAGCGGCGATATATTTTGGTACATGGTATATAACAGTCGTTCACGAACGAATGTAGCTTTCTTACTTGTTTTTAATAATTTAATTACCATCACAAGTTTTGAGTCCGTTTGGAATTGAAGACGTTCTTCTTAAATATATCATATTTATTTCTGTTTGGAAATTCCCATATAATAGGGAGAACGTATACACTTTTCGAAAAGTTCAAACTAACAGATTTATAACTGAGAATCGAAAAGTTCAATGTCCTTCTTACATTTTTTTTATTTAGAAGTAAAATACAATTAATATTGGGAATGAACTTTTCAAATGTCCCTTTACTTTTTTTTATTCAGCAGTAAAATACAATTACTATTTGGAATGAATTCAATATTATTATAATCACATCATTGTATTTATATTATTGTATTTATATTATCTGTGATTTAGTTATTCTGCAACATTACCCTTTGAAATTGGGTAATTTGTAGAGTCATGTATGCGCTTGCATCACTACTCACTGACTGCCTTGATTAAGATCAATTACTTCGCTTAAACTTTGTGCAACCTATTACACTCCAACCGGTTTAAGTTTTACTTCTCGAGACCTGTTTGGAGACAGAGTCCATCAATAGTGACAACCACGATCTCGACGGGCCCGGCCATCGAGGCTGAGGGGTGCAGGCAGTGGGAACTGCAGGAGAATGTTCACACGGGTCCAGCTCAAAACGATAATTGATGCATTCAAATCGCGGGCCGAGCTGTGATTGATTATGACAGGTGTGCCCAGTCATGTGGAAGCCAGAGTTGGAGCCGAAGTCGGAGCTAAAGCGAATTCCAATGTCCGCCAAAATGATTGGACTTGATTGACAAGCAGGTCAATTCAATCTGCGATCGGCATTAAGGCTTCCGATCCGCGGCGCGACGCGACGGTCGGACCCGCCGACTGGCGACAAATTTACGCGTAGTGCGACAGGTTCATTAATTGATGTGCACACTGTCGGTCCACGAGCTCCACGGTGCTCCAGCTCTAGCTCCAACGCTTGAGTTGCGTGCGGTGGCCCCTTTCTGGTGGATTTCTTAATCGATATCGAAATGATTTACGTTTGTCGGCCTAATGAGTTGGCATACAGACATGGACAAACGTATAAATGTGCATATGAAACGTGGACGGATGTCGGGGTTTCATTCACGCATGTTTTGCTTTCAAGAATCCAGTATGTATCTACTACTAAAAACTGTTGACTTGATGCAACAAAGTGCTGAACAGTCAATCTTCCTTAAAATGTACTGAGACTTTTATCGAGGTAGATTTTACCACCTTTCAGAAGAAGGATCGAAGAGCGTACAATTAAATTACGAAACTATTCAAATTAATAAGTAAACATAGTTATATTTATCTTTGAAAAATATATTTCAAGGGTTATATTTATCAAAATCCCCTTCTTGGCTACCAAAAATTTCATACAAAATGGTTTGGATTTTTCTGCTCAGCTAGCCAATAGAAATCTTTGGATACTTCTGGGTTTAGTTTCATCCATTTTATCTGGAATCCCTAGGCCAGATCCTTAATGACAGCAATCCATCAAATTGTAAGGGTAGCTTCAAAAAAATCATGGCCTTATTTACAACCCCTAAATTTGATTGATTGGTTCAAGAGACAGAAAGAGGGGGTTGAAAGTACAATTTGCTTATTTGGTAAGAATATAAATATAAAACAATATGATATAAAATTCTTTATAATGTTAAAAAGAAATTGGTTATCAACATTTCCTTAATATAGTTTCGATCCACAGTCCAAATTATGAGGATCCAGCTCTTAATTACCACACATGTGAACCACCTCATCCTTATAAAAGGACCCTTAACTTTTACTGGGCTCGCCTAGAAACCTTTATAAATTTCCATTGCCCACAGAGCCTCCCAGCAAGACAACTCGCACAGATGATGGTCGGCCAACCCTGATGGTGCCTGGCATTTCAACGCACTTCTGGCTGGCCCTCTTCTCATGTGCGGGTGCTGTGGACATATTTATGTCGCATTTGGGAACATTTCATCCTCATAAATATTATTCATCCTCTCGTTCACTCTTCCATGGGGTGCGTTTCTCCCTTTTACAACCCAACACCCCGCAGGATTGCTGAGCTTTCGAAACCTGAGAGAGAGGCCCGGAAAGTTCGTTACTGTTGTCCTCGGCGGCAGAACATGTGAGGGCAGTATCAAGGAATCCATCAGATAAGTGGGAATCAACTTCAGGGATGCTTTCGTCCTGCTTTGTTCCCCTGGCGTCTTCGCCAGTAAATTGTCAAAGTGACAGTTCCCAGAAATGAGGCGGAAAGAAAAAATAAAGAAACAAGGGGAATTTCGACCACTACCTTTCCGGTCTGCTATCCTGCGAGTTCAGCCATTGCTCAGGTTTGATTTAATGTTGCGTGTGATATATCAGGGCTCTCTCACGACATTTTGCTTTTTTTTCGCGCTTATCGACTTCTTTCTGGACTGGATCCTCCTCTTGCTTGGGATCCTTTCTGCCAAACCACTTTGTACATTTAGCATTTGGACGTTTCCTTCCCCTTACCCATCTTATGCTCAGATGGGATGGCGTCAGTCGGGCACTTAGTCAGCTCTGACACATCTTATTCACTCGGTTCTAGCCACATGCCTCTTTCACTGCAGCTCCTGCTCCCGGTCCACATCTCTGTCCTTAGCCATCAGCTTCAATTCGTTGCCGCAACCAATAAATCACTCATTTCATTGTGGTGTGTGCTTTCAGCTTCTCCTACGCCGAGCTGAACCTTGAAGGAACAGTGGGGCGAAAGAAGAAAGCACTTATTTGAGGCAGGAAAGAGTTTGCAATAGGACTTCTACTCGAGTCTTATGGCTGGCACTAAAAAAATCATATCAAGTGGTGCCGCTTTTTGGATCCGATTGACCGATTGTGTGATACCTGACACCCAAAGCAGTGTAGGTGAAAATTTGAGGAGATGTCTAACTTTGTTGAAATATGTTTAAATTAATGACTACATTAAAATATAATATATCAGAGATGTAGAAAATGTTGACAATTGAAGACATTGAACATATTGCGCCAAATGTTGCTACCTTGCAGTACCGCTTGTCATCAATAGGCCTCTGTAATCAACGATTCATCAATAGCCGACGGCGACTTATACCGAGCCGAAGCTCTCTTTCGACCTTCGTGTCAAACCCGACTCTCTCGCGCTCTTATTTTTCTCTCTTCACCCGAAAATGTTGATGACAGATTGATTACAAGTTGTTGATGAAACGTTGATGACAAAAAGGTCTAATTAATCAATAAGTCATCAACAAAAAACGGCACTTAGGCTCTTGCTCTCTCAAAGTCTCCCTCTCTCAAACTCTCCCTCTTTGAAGAAACACGCGTGCTTAGCGTTTTTCAGTTGCATTTTAATTTTAAAGAAGTAAGGGGGCAATATTGTAGCTTCTAAAAGTTAAAGAAAAGTGATATTTTTGTTAACAAATTCCAATCATACCGTGAGAGTTTGTTTTACAGCAGAATATGCCTATTTTCATAACTTTAATTAATTAAATAAAAAACGTGGAGTTATATTAAAAACAGTGGAATTAAGTGTTTGACGCGGTTCTTGAATGCTGTTTTGGGTAATATTTGACCTTTTTAATTTTGCCTTTTCTTTTATATTTATTTACGGTTTATTTTTTGTATCTGACTCACCTGAACAACCTGTAGGGAAAATAATTAAATATATAATATTTTCTTTTAATTTAATATTTATTCAATTTTTTTTAAGTATTATGAATTTTAATGTATTATTAAAAGATAAAAAGAATAAATAAATTAATTAATTAATAAAAAACCCCTCTTAAATCATTGATAAATCGTTGATTAATCGTGGATGAAATGTTGCATTTTTTACTTTTTTTATTTTCATTTTTATATTTTTTTTTTAGGCCAAATGCCAGTTTGTATTGATTTTAAAAATAATTAATAAAGGTAATTAATAATTAAGACGAGACGAGTCTTGATAACAATCAAAATATATAAATCAATCAAAAAATATAAATATAAATAAATTTATGGTATTATATAAAAGGCCTAACAATTTGAGATTGCATAGATAGATCATATTAAACACGTTTAAAATTAAACTTAAATTCTAAATATTAAAACTCTTTTTTAATAAAAAAAAGAACAAAAATGTATTTGTATTCTTTTTATAAATTATTTTCTAATAATTTCCATTCATCTGTCCCACTGTTCCGAGGCTAAAGTCAGACCAAGTATGTCATTGGATTTCTTCAAGTTGCTTGGGGTCCATCACGAGAGTTGGGTGGGTCTCGGGTCCGATTGCGTTGGGATTGGGTATGGGCTGGGTTCTCGATTCGGCCTCAGTCTCAGGTGGTTTGATTTGATTTCGACACTTAGGGGGCCTGTTTGGGGTGTCTACTGTATCGAGTGCACGGCTCGGCACAAGTTCGGCTTTAAATTGCGATGACGTCAAGTTGGCATGTTTCATGATTATGTCCCTTTCTCCCTGGATATATCACTGCTCCTCCTTGTCTTTGGGTCCTTCCTCTCTGTTTGACTGTTTCTTCCCCAGCCTGTTCGCCGGTCCCGAGTTGTAAAAGTGCGAAAACGAGACGAAACACTTCTTATCTGGCGGGCCACATCGATAGAGTGATTTACCGTCAATTGGGAATGTTGTCTTCGATGAATTTCTTCCATACCTCTCCGCCAGTTCTGCTCCTTCCTCCCTGATTTATGTTTATATTTATTTACGGTGCGTTTCGCCTGAATCCGAGTATCTTTTCCATCGCTCCATCGCACACTCGCACACACTCTGTGCCGAAAGCTATTAAGCAGCGTCACAAGCTTGCCGCAGTGTGAGGGCTGCGAAAATTAATCAATATTAAATGCCTGACTTTGAATTAAAATGTAGAACAAATTTCGATTGAATCGACTTTCTTGGGGGGAAAGGGGAAGAGGTTTTAAACACGAAGAAAAATCCTTAAAACGGGCTTCCAAGCTTTTGGTGGTTGCTACATCTTTATAAGTAAGTGCATTAGATAAAAATAAATTTTGTATTCTTTACAAAAGACATGGAAGCTATCTCAGGAAAGGCATGCATTTTGTAAAAAGAAGATTCGACTATCCAAGTGTGAATCCACTTATAGAGATCATTATAATAGGAAAGGTATCTAGATCCGGGAAGGCCATATGTGTTGACCATTGAACTTTAAAATTATAACAATCTGCTCCCAACGTTCATATTCACAACAGGTGTATGATTTACACTTAGAGCTATTAGGTATGTAAAATGCGATATTCGTACGCATACAGAGTAAATATGTTGAATTTGTTTATATTTTTTATAAATGTTAACTGAGCTGCATCTTGCCTAGGACTATAATTACAAGTGTTGCTTTTGATAATTTTTTTAACACAGAAACGCCATGGCTTCTTTTCATGCAATATTTTATTAAATCTCACGCGTTATATCCGTTTCTTGTGTTTTAATTTCATTTCAAAATATAATGTAGTTTAATTTATATACATATTTAAATTTGCATCATGGTTAAAGGCCCTCTCTCGAGCTTATTTTTTATAAAAATAATGGATAAAGCGATTGCCCGAATTGGTATTTTAATATTTCGAAATTTGTTTTAGAATACGATAAATTATTTCAAATTGGATCGATTTGAACTTTCCCGAATGTTATTATCTTGATAAAAATCCTTTTTGATAGCTTTTATTTTTTTGGTCGGTTTACACTTCTTTCCCATATGTCAACGTTTACTGATATTTACTGATTTTCATATAAATTTATTAAAATTGACGCGGTTGCTCAGGTTGCGAAATTGATAAACGTTGGAGCTATTTCACAATTAAGTTTCAGATTTTGCAATCCCCATCCCTCTGCCGCTCGTGGCATAGAAAACAATTTTTTGTATTACCGAATTATAAAATATTATTTAGAGTCCATTGATTAATTATTTCGAAACACGGGAAGATGCGTTTTAAAGTGTTAATTTAAGAACCGTCACTCAAATGTAATTTGCTTACTTGTTATTTTTTGTTTAACATTTAAAGTACAAATTAAAAGTAATTTGTTGAAAAATATTGAAAATATACTTATATGGTTATAAAAAATAGATATAAGACCTCTCCGAAATTTGAAGATGATTATTTTATTATTTACCAAAAGGAATTTTGGGTTTGATTGATTCCATTAATAGTATAGTGATCCGATTTTAAGTAAGTTCTATACTTTCTATAGAGGTAACATGTTTAAGTGTATTAAACTAAGCCAGCTATTAAAGAAAAAACTGTCAAATTCCCTATAGTGCAACACCGTGGAAAAAACGGGAAGCCTGTATGCGTGTAAAATATGGCTCTGGCACCATGAGAAAATATTTGCAGTCACAGCTAGCTTGTGAGGCAAGCGGAATTGCATTGTCGCAGCCTACGCACAAAGGCACAGTCGGATCGCAGGGTCCGGCGATGGAACGGGTTTAGTGACTTCGGCATCCATAAATGTCACCGGGCAGACATTAGTGTTCTGATGGATTATAAATGCTCGAAAATACACACACACGAGGCGGAGGGCGGCTTGGCATGAGCCAAATGAAAACACTTCCAGACACAGCGCTTTCAATTCCAGAAGCAATTTACATGATTATTATTAGCATTGACATTCCGCTCAACTGCAGGAGACCCCAGACAATTGTAACGCAGAATCCATTAGTCGAGTATTTGGAAGATATACGAGATATGTGGGGAACATATGAACAAGAGGGGGGAAGGGACAACATTCCCATACATTTTACTTTGAAATTATTCATACTTTCGCGATTATTGCGGACTTTGTGTTTTTTTTAATAAGAGATAATATTAAATTATTTAATGATACCTTAAAATGTAAGCCATTTAAAAAATGTTATTCCTTTCGAAATATTTGATAAACGTATTCGAGGTATTCGAATGCTATTTTTTAGTCTTTTTTCCCTTGTTAGTAGGTCATCAGTCGACTGTTGCTATAATTGATTGTTACTATAATGATTTAAGAGCGGTTTCTCTTCTCATGATGAGCATGCAAGCCTCCAAACACTGACGCCTACAAAAATACTAGATCTAACGTCCCATGGATTTCCTTTATTCAAAGCTTATTGAGATTGACTAATTTATGAGCTCCACCGAATCGAGTGCTTTGATTTTCTGTTGCTTTTACATCTATGAGATTGGAAAACGTTGCATGTCTGTCGACTGGCCGCCGGCAGGATCAGTGCCTGGTCAATTATTCAAAATATTGCTTAAGTTATGACCAGGCACATTGCCATCCTGGACTGGGTAGCTCTTGTAGTTTTTTAGTTTGTGGACTTGTAAATTTCTGTTCCCCTGCTGATGGGCTTGTGGCGGCTGTTGTTTTAGCTGCTGGGACCTCAACCCAGAAGCGTTTTACAATCAAAGTACTGGGATGTTAAGATCAGAGCGGAGGACACCGTTCTCATCATGTGCACGCAATCGGCGAACCGCCATCTCAACCTCGTCCACAGGCGGCACCACATGTGGTCCTTTGACTGCCGGGGATCAGTGCAGGAGGCAGGCAGTGCTCTTTATTGAGTCTCCTGGGGAATCAATATAGGAGGAGGGGAACTTATAGAAGGCACAGTATTCATAAGAGATGCTTCATAATATTACATTTTTACTTTACAAATAATTCCCACTTACCCTCTTGATTTTTGTTAGCTTTATTTTGGGTTGACCTAATGACTACCAACCATTCAAATTGATTCAATTTGTAAACTATAACTAAAAATCAATTTCAAACCCTTCAAAGTGCCTCAACCGATTGTCAGAATCAGACTGCAAAGGTACAATGCTTTCGAATTATTCGTTACACCTGGCGCCTCCTCCTCTAACACTCGTCACAAGTGCACTTTGCTGCTGTGCCAGAGTCGAGCATTTGCCAGGCGCTGTCAATTGTAAAGTCAATTTAATGCAAAATGCGAATTGTTTGCCATCTTTTTTGATTAGCAACAGACTAGTCTTTCGAACTGTGTTGTTGCCATGCATTTGTCGTTGGCCAGACAGCCGGAGTACAAAGGATTCGGTGGATTCCCTATCACGGCTATGAGCATTTTTCCACGAAGAATCTCATCAGCAAGCAAGAAACCACAATGGCAGCAGGACGATTGCCCTGTGTATGTGAGTTTGGTCAATGGACAGGACGAATATGTTTATTTAGAATATCAAAAAAACGAAAGTAATCGATTTAATAAACTGTCACCAACATGTGACCCATCGTTCCGAGCTGTTGTTGCCGCCTTGTATTGCGGCTTGTCCGGAGCCCGCTCTGGCATCCTCCAGTCACGATAATTGCAAATGTATCTCGGAGATACATACATCCACCGGGCCACACACAAAGAGCACACACAGCTGACTGCATTGACGTTCGCCTTGGACAACATTTCATAAAGGGTTTGCCCTATGCGCTTACGATTTTTCCTTCCTTTCAGCTCTGCTCCGTGTGTGGGTCTAGTTTCGTGCACTATGGTAAAGGAGGGAAGCTTTTGGAAATATTTTCTTACACTTTGGGGAAACTATTTGTTGAAGCGGCTAATTTGAAAATAAAAATATTAATTTAAGGAAACAAGAGGGTTTGATCATATACGTACTGTTTTTTAGGTAAAGAATAAGAATAAGAAGAATAATTATAACTTACTTTTATCTAACAGCTTAAAATGAAAGAAAAGTCTAAGTAAATTAGATCAATAAATTTATAAATTTTACTTTGCCGTACCTTTAAATAATATTAATAATATAACAAATATGTAATTAACAATTATTAATATGTAATTAAAATATCATGTTTACGATATAAAAACTATGATTTTTTAAACCGGACTTTTAACATATTTTAACTCGATTGACTAGGTTACGAGTTAAACTTCCCCTGTAAATTCAGAGATGTTTGGTTTCTTCATATTTCTCATTTCCAAGGATAAATGTTACAGCTCGACTGACCCCACTGTGCGAGGCTGTGGGGCAGGGCGAGGGTGGACATCGTCAATGATATCTACGTGGTATCTCGTTAAGCGTTTCCATGCTAGCATCAGCAGCAGAAAATTTCATATATGCTTGTGTGAAATCCTTTATGTTGATTACATTTCTGGGTTTATTTTATTAAAAATACTCTCGCATCGCATCGCAATGCAAGGATAACACACATGCCCCTCGCACATGTATATTTGAGTAGAAGAAAAAAGGAACTGAAGCGAGAACTCTGGCTCAGTCAATATTGGCAGCGTCCGAGGCAGCCCATCCCCCGGTATCCTCGGCTTCGTCCTTTTCTGGATATTGTTCCGACTGCCAAATGCAGGTTGCATGTTGGGCTGCAAAAATTTGCAATGCAGCCCGCCTCCTGGCAGGTGGGCATCAATAAAAAGGCCGCCCCTGCCCTCGCTCTCGTCCTTTCACGAGTTGCAAGTATGATGAGTGCACTCGACAGTGCGAATTGTTGCCTTGAAAGGTGGATAATGTTCGTAGAAGGGAAAACTGCGAATGTTGGCCCATTGAAAGAGTTCTTGGATCTGGAAATAGTTAGACTTTAAAGTGAAATTAAATGGTCACTTAGGATTTCTAGTTTGAACTGTGATGAATGTTATTCATATACAGGGCTTCATAATCATAACCATTGCATTATGTAATAATTACTTAGCGGAGCGGAAATTTATATTTTTAGGATATTAGGATTATAACAATTACAACAATGCCTGACTTTATGGCTTATTGAAATTTAATGTGTTGAAACGGGTGTGCCTACAATTATCGGAGGCAATTATATACTGTAATATTAAAGTCCTTTGTGAAAACTGTACAACTTTTTCACACTGAATATATATTGGGTTATTGATCTCATTCATTCTAATTGAGTTGTTAAGTTCATCCTTAGCGATATTATAATTCTTTTACATATAAGATTATATATAACAAAATTTATTATCTAGAATTGAAATTGCTTCTAATAAACTTCACATTAGTTTTGCAATATTACTTAGCAATCTATAAATAAGTAATTTTTTTGTGAAGCAAATGGTAACTTTGAAATAACACTTTACACATGTTCCAGTCTTTGTTGTTAAAGCAACAAAGCATTGAAACTGCCAGATCTTATGTTTAGCAGTCTTTCTATTCAAAAATAATTTATTAAAATATATATTATTGAAAAATATTTTTTGTTTGCAAATAAGAAGTAATTTTGACTATTTTTTTAGAGAATTTGAAGATTAATTCTTGCATATTATTTTTTTAAGGGTTCTATTACAATAAATCAATAGAACGGCGATCGTGAAGCAGTTTAAATTTAGTAATCTAATATTTGATATTCATTTGAAGGGTGTGAACAGAAATCATGGAGTTTTCATTGTCTGGGGACTACTTAATAGTGGAGTCAAAAATGTCTACCGCATTTAAATAAGTTCGAATACTTTAGGTTTAATAATTTTGTTGTTCTCCACATAGTCCGGTGCTCCTTTGAATGATAAATCGCCCAAAGTTAGTCCTGCAAAAAGCGGCTCACCTGGGATTAGCTGATGAAAATCAATTTGAACAAAGTTTTTCCTTTCCATTTTTGTCTAGTTGTCAGCGGCGGCAGAAGAGGCAAGAAGTCGTGGCAGCTGCCACACACTCAACACTTTCCGCATCAATTACGTCATGTTAATCCCAGTGTCCACTGCATGTCCGCAAACTGACCGACCATACATCACCCGTCCCGGGGAGGGTGGTCGTGGGGACGCTCCCTCGGCGTCAGGGTGCAGCATTCGCTGGTGCAACGTGCACGAAAAAACCGACTGCCAACCAGCCGACATTTCAACTGCTTCGATGCCCCCAGTTCCACTGTCCCCCTGTCCGCCTGTCCGCCTGTATCCCTCTCCCCGGATCGCCGTGCCAGCCGACATTTCAATCAAAGGGCTGACCGTGCAAGGGACGAGCTCCGTGGCGCCCATCGTGGGGGCAGGCCTCTCGATGGCGCACATAAAACCCGCAGCGTCAGCGTTCAATGCGTTCCGGGTCCGTCGCCTGTCCGTGGCCATGTCCCTGTCCAGTTTCCGGGGCTGCCATCAGTTGCGATTCACTCACTCACTCACTTCATTTGAATTGTGGCGATGTGCAAAGTGTGCAGCACGAGGAGGAGTACAAAAAACTCAATTCGATTTAATTAAAACCAATTTTCGCCTTTGAGTTCTCCTCAGACGGATTTCGATGTACTAAGACTTGGTGATACTCTTACAAATATTTGGCTCACAGATATCTAGAAATACATTAAGCTTTACCAAGGACATGTCTACAGTGAATTTGTATTTGTAATTTGAAGTCTTCGATATAGTTAAACATTACATTATAAATTAAATTGAATCTGAATATATCTAAAAATATATGTACACTGATGATCTTAAGTACAAATGAGATATGTTTCTTGAAATATATATCTTCATCAATGTGAAGTTTCTAAATTGGATCAAATCTATTAAATGAAAAATCCATGTTCTAACTGCTTTAAAGTTTAATATGTTGTTTTTTTATATTTCTATCTTTTATATTTACATTTTTTTTATTTTATTTGTCCTAAAGGGTAATAGGAATATCAGCGCTTCTTTAAGAATATTTCAGCTTCGACTTCGCTGGCTAGCCTTCCCTTCTCGTTTCCAAATCATCTCCGAAAACAGAACACAATGCGTCCGAGTGCAAGCTGTCGAATTTACATTTCGTTCTTTACCTCCTCTGAATGTAAAACGTTTCACAGCTGAAGGTTAACTTAACCAACTTTTTCCGTTTCGGTATGCAAAATAAACAAGAAAAGACGTTAGAGTTTAAACTCTAGGCTTATGGAATACCTCGTACTAGTTCAATAGTCAACTACAAAGATAATAAATTAAAAAGATTATTAATAGTAAATTATAACTAGATTATAGAATTTTTATAATTTATTTGTATAGTTAAATTATTGAATTCAAAATAAATAACTATAGATTCTTATGTGTGTGTTCTGTGAAAATAGCACTGGAATCTAGTAATTTTACGAATAGAATTTCTGATATTCATTACCTACATATGATTCCCCCATGAATAGGTATATAGGAATTTATTAAACTTGTTTTCTCTTTTGTTTAACACGATCATGACCCAAATCTATATACCCTAATACTCAAGGAGTTCCGAGGTATAGAACACAGCACAGATGCTTTTGTTAGTGAACCTGATTAGGTGGATGAAACGTGTTTAGCAAGTTTGATCAATTAAGCAGTCCTGCATCTGGACGAAAGGCGTAGCGATGTGGGTATTTCGGAAACTGTTCCTAACTATATTAAACATATCCCTAGAATGGAAATTAAAAACACAGCTTTTTCCCTAAGACTTGATTATTAAACAACAGATCAGAGCAAACTAGACAGGACTAAAATGTGTAGGATAAGAATTCATAAGAGTTTAATAAGTAACAAAAACATTTTAATAATAAAAAACAGGATGCATGTACATAAATAAGCATTCAGAATACTGCAAAGCTTGTAAGGGTCTGCTTAATTGTGAAAACGTTGTGTTCAAATAAAGTCCCAACCAAAAGAGTGATGATTGCCCAACGTGTACATGTTGGAACTAATTTTGGGAGGAACAGAGATTCACTATCAAATCTTCTACGGATCGGAATAAGCACTGCTGATTTCCACTTTTCAAGTAAAGAAGGAGAAGACTTACACATGTGACTGAGTTACCTTATGACAAAAAGGCATTTATATTTGCAATTAATTTATTTCATAAATATTACTCCTGATAAAAATAATGCAAAGATCCTCAACAATTGCTTTTCATATGTAATCGAATTTTTAGGTTTTATTTATTTTTAGATACATACCTATATTTTTTCAAAAAGGTTTTCTCTCATTCCTTTTTCTTGTACTTTATAATCCTTTTTAAAATACCAAAAATTGTTATTATTTTATAATTCTAGTTAGTAGGATATTGTCTTGAGAAGTTAATTGACTCAATAGAAGACCTATATCTCTGGAAATATTTAAATTTTAACCTTTTGAGCGCCGTTTTAAAAGATTAAGCTTTGAAAATATCAACTAAAAGAAATTGCTATTTTTAAATTTATAGACTAAAATACCCCCTTAAATTAAGAAAGGAACTGAACTAAGTAAATCAGAAGAACGATCCAGATGGGAAAAATAAAGGTGCCTTGTCTTAAATTTATGAAAATGTCTCCCTAATTCTATAAAATTAATTTTTAGTTCTAGACAAGTATTTCTAAATATAGAAAGAAAAATTTAATAAGAGTAATAATTTGCTTTGACCAGGAAAAACTTTAGGCTTATTATAATACTCTATAGTCCATCTGAAAAGCTTAGGCCTGGCGAAGTCAGAGACATAGAGTCCTGAATGAGAAATAAGCGAAGCCAACCCTTTTACAAATAAAATACAACCACTTCCCTAAGTTTAAAATAGATACGATTAATTTCCAAAACGTCAAAAATCGTGAAAATTGAAAGTCAAATGATAGTCTTATAATTAACATTAGGGTTAAGTAACTACAATTCCTCGTTGTATTATTAACCCCTTTCTTTTCCGGGTGCAACATAGACACATAACATCCATCACAGCTTTAAATAAAAGGATTTATGCGGACTAAGACCACAGTCCACTGAATGGTGCCCGCCTCTGGTCCCCCCCTGAGCCTTATCGAACTTTTCGCACAATTCGCATATTATTTCACGCACTTTCCGCACATCCCCGTCCCAGCTCCCGCCTCCCATAGGCCGCGGCTATCTGCCTCAACGAGCCGGCAGCCTACGTTCCTTTTTGACACGGCTGGGCAGTGCATTGAAATCCACTTCATTTCATTGCGATGGCTGATCCGATTAACGATGGCCAAAATCGGAGTCACTGCCTCGGGGAGCCGGCGGACGGACGAGCAGAGCCAGCGCACATTGAAGGGTATTAACAGTCATTATTCAGTGATATCTGACTGCGGACATTGCAGGACAGGGACATCATCATTCGGGCGGAATGCTCGGCTTCGCTCTGGACGTTGTAAATGGATCGATTTCCCACCCACTCCTGGCCAAAAGTCCTCGACGAGAGGATCAAGTAACACGGTGAAAAATAATTGAAATGATTTGAAATTTATCCTTAACATTTAAAAATGAGATGTATACTCTTACAGGGACCTAAGTCCTAAGTTTGCGATGCAAATTCTTGTGTTTCATTGCAATTTAGTTGGATAGTTTGATATCCGATAGAAGACATCCTTATAAGGATATAGCTGCCTTTAGACATCTCTTAGACATCTAGATTTCCTACTTGAATACTCAATATGAGGTAAATATTTAATAAATGTAAAAGATATCTTTAAAATATCAGAAGGAATCTACAATCTAAAAATTAAAAAATTTATTTCGGACCTAGATGCGTATTTCCTATACGAAAGACTTGACTACTTCATACAATATCTTAATTTTCTTTATCAAGTTTATTAATTGAGAAAATGGCTAAGGCTGCTTTAGATAATTTTTCCTTGTGTACAACTTGGGGGTGGATATCCCGCACACTGCATATGCATATCCTTAATTATGATTATTGTTATTTTCGACTCTGAATGTCGCATTTAATGCAAGCCGAAGCTCTGTGCCGCCCCTCCCGTCCGCTGTCCATCGTCTGGCTCGTTATGTTGTCATAAATTTTGCGCTGTGGTGGCAGCCAGTCTCCAAATGGCGGACCCCGAAATGACGTCTGGCCCATTAAAATATCGAACGCAGTGAGTCGACCAGGCCCTTGGCCTTCACTACCCCACTTCCCCCAGGATTGCATTATGACGCCATTCCGAAAACAGCATTCTTTTTTCGCACCCCGACCCCTGCCGCCATGCTGTCACTTGTTTTTCGCACGGAACTCGTATGTTTTACTGTTATTGATGGCCGCCATTTTGTTCGATTTGTGGGCGAAGAAGATCCCGCTATGAACGAGTTTCCTGTTTCCTGACAAAGTAATCACCCTTCTGAATCCAATGGAAATTAAATTGAATATATAATAAACAAGAAGTGGGATAAAATACGTTCAATGTAAATTATAAGTTGAAGAAACCCATCCTAATATCTTGAAAATTCACTTCTTGAAATTGTAATTACTCCTTTGTTACTCATAACTATAACCAGGCTTACTTCATACTTTAATTGTTTGAATCCAATTCACCGAGAGCAGCTGATTTCTACGTTTGGTAATATAAAAACTAATGAGCTCGAACCAGTTTACATTCAATTATTCACCTTCCTATTCCCAAAACAAACCCCTCTGTTCCGCAGGAACCCCTTAATCTGTTCGTACTTAGTGTAAAAGGGTTTCCAGTTCGGACACATACTATATTTTTATTCCAATCAATTTATACCGACTCGTAATTCTCGCCAAAGGGGATTTAGGAGTGGAACGAGCCTGGGATTGTTTCGAAAGGGGTTTGATTTGATCCCCGTTCGATTCATTGAGCAAACATATGAAAATCATTAGTTTTTAGTGCGGCTGGCAAACAATCAGAAAATTGCCACTCCTGGCTCCTTTTCCCGGCCGGAATCGTTCGCAGAATCGTTTGCTTTCTTGCCGTGCTCGATTTCGGTGTTATTTTTACGGCCTTTCCGGACTTTTTCACACTTTATTCTTCTTATTTTTGCGCCTCATAACGTATTCAAAATCGAATTGGTTTTACCACTCGGCCAATGCGATACTTTTACTTTCCATTTCAAAGCGGGCAGAAAATTGAAAATAAAAAATCATTTTTCGCCCAATAAAATACCGAACCGAGCCACGAATCCTTTCTGTCCCTTCCCCGAAATAGTTTCCAGTTCTCTTCTGGCCGGGGTGTGGGAATTAGTTGCGCCTGAATTGGCGGACATTGGCCACGCCCCCGGCGCCCCGAAACATTCGCCTTTCTTTTTTGTTTGGCTCTGGACAATTTGAAACAATGTTTTCTCGCTTGTTTTGCGTTTGATTTTATTTGATGTGTTTCCTGAAAGCGACCCTTTTCCACTTTCCCCAACTGCATTTGAATGTGGGATGAGAGTCCTGTTTAATGGAACGCAAATGATTTGGGAATTGGCCATACGCACATGAGCTGGAGCAGGGAGGTTTTATGCAAGGGTTCGAAGAGCTACGTATGTACATTTCTTTTTTGCTATACTTACTAGTGCGTGTACATATTCTGTATATTATGATGATTAACCTAAAAATGTCAAATCATTAGCTTAAAATTATCATTGGACATCTATAGCTTGTAAGCCTTTGCAATTATTTATTTTGTTCCAGTGTTTTTCATGCCAGTTCTAGGTTGTCTGGTTTGAATGATGATCCGATTCATATAAGAAAACTGTGATTCTATAATTACGATATGTTTAAAATGGGATTTATCAACGTTGAACGCCATTATCTTAAATAAAAAACACTAATAACGCCCCGGCTGATGAAGAAGAGTGTACAATTATATGTATATTAAACAACTCTAAAAGTATGGTAGTCCTGTGAATTAAAGAACAGCAAAGGTTAATTTACAAATTCGACCCTAGAACTGGTCCATCAAGTAGGGATTTTGATTTGTATTTGAGGATCTGTATTTGTTATAATATTCGTATGTAAAGTAGAGTTGGGCGTGTCGATAGTTATCAACGTGCCTGGCAATCAGTAGTTATGCCATACTTAAGAATGTATCATCACCAGAGTCAAGAACGCACTCTCTAGCGTCGACGAAATCTACCGAGTCGAAGGCGTAAGAAGAACAGCAAATTAAGATCGTGGAAGTTAAAGTCCAGTTGTAAAGAGTTAAAGAATTTGTCAAGGGATCAATCCGAGCATAAAGGTTGGTGTGTCGGGGGGTCAATCGACGCGTCGGTCAGGCAACAGCGTCGTCAAGTTGCAGGCATCGTCAGCAGAGTCAGAAGTAAATATATATATTATATATATTATTGTACTAGTAAATTACTTGTTCACTCTTGCAACTAATTAATTTCTTAACAAAAAAAAAAATAAAATA
Source organism: Drosophila nikananu (assembly GCA_008042635.1). Classification (NCBI taxonomy): domain Eukaryota; kingdom Metazoa; phylum Arthropoda; class Insecta; order Diptera; family Drosophilidae; genus Drosophila; species Drosophila nikananu. The sequence goes on along the minus strand of VNJV01018983.1, from coordinate 65,782 downwards.
AATACAAATCAGGAAACGCGTTTTATTTCAATTTGTACTTTCTATGTAAATAATTTAATTAACTTTAATGTTTAAAATTTGTATACTCAGTATTCAAATATAATTTTATATTGTGTTGGCAGAAAATGTACATATGTATGTAACAGACGAACTCAGACGTCTCAGTTTTCTCCAGCCGAGTCGATCTAGAGATGACGATTAGTTCGTCTGTCATTATGAAACCTGCGATTTCAGAAACTACAAATGTGGTGAAAATATTCTTATCATAAAAAAAGAGAATATATTTATTTTATAATTATCATTAAACGAGTTTCTATTGTTTTACTAAATATCACAAATTTCAAGGTATTTCGAAGCGTGGCATTACTAAGATGGTATATACATATGTATGTACTTATACTTATACTCAGCTTTACCATCTTGGTAATGCCGTTCTTCGGTTAAAGAATACATAAAAATTTTACCAATATTTTTATATTTAAACAAATATTGATACAATTTTTGTGTACTCTTTAACCCTTAATATTTAATTAAAAAATCAATTTATATTATTTAATAGTTTATTTAATTTATTTTTGGTCGGATATTTAGAAGCTCTAAGCTGCAACATAGAATAATATAAGCGTCCAGATATTTCCTAAGAGAATATATTTGTAACGCGGTAAAGGTTAATATATATGTAGATGTATATATGTATACTTAAAATTATATAATTTGATTCTTTAAAAAAATATTAAATGTTAAATGTTAAATGTTAAATGTTAATGTAGCGTTAGGAAGTCCAATAAAATCAAATAAATTAATCATAAAAAGTTTTACCCATATTTTTTTTAAATACAAGATTATTGTTTTGAAAATACTAACCAAGAAACTACATTAAAAGTTACTCAACTGATTGTTCATTTATGTTATGTGTTAAGTTAAGAAGTAACATTTTACTCGTTATCTTATAAATTAGATTAATTAAGAAAATTATTATAATTATATATCGATCATATAAAAGTCCGAATTTTGATTCCTTTTTGTAATTCCTGTAAATATAGATATTTTGGAATCAAAAGAATTCCAACTAAATACCGCTTTTAAATTTTCCATATCAGACTATACACTTCCTCCAAACCATTTTGCTTCTGTTGAAGTATAATTTCCCTTAAGTAGTGTGTGCATTATTTCCGCAAATAAATCGCAATATATTCGCATATATTCGCATCCAGGTTCAACTCTCGGCACGGGTGCGGCCGTCTGTTCCTGTCTGTCATCATCTAAACTTTCATTGTCCTTCTGTGTGCGCTTTCCCTCGCCTTTTCCGGGCATCAGCGGCTTCTTCGTCTCTTTGCTGCGTTATTTGACTAACTGCCTGACGTGTTTTCCTCACACTGGCAGTAACATAAAATTTTACTATTATGCGTTTTAGCTGCTTTCCAGCATTTTAATACAATATTTGTTTTTCCCCGAGCCGGCGCACAACACGAAGGAGGTCCTGGGGACCTGGGAGGGTTGGATAGAATTCATGGACATGCAGCGGCGTCTGAGGAAATTTACATTCAAATGTGATTCGCTTAGATGCGAAAAGCGTCTTCTCGTCGCTGGAAAAGTACCTCAGTGCAGCCAATTCCCCCGAGCAGCATATGTTCGGAGAAGGCGGAAAAGCGGAGGCGATGCGAGTGTGAGGCGGCAACGGATTTTTGATGAAATTTCAAAAAATTTCCCACTTAGTGGCGAAATGACTGACATTAAATTGATTTGCAAGCGAGCGACATGACGGACGGAACTGTGAGGGGAAATTCCTTATCGTGGGACATGGGGCGGGTATTTGGCAAAAATCAAAATTCCGTGCACACTCGAGCATTTCATTTAGAGACCGAATGAGACGGCGGGTGGCTGGCTGCGGGGGTGGCTAACGGTGGTCCGGGGAGTTGGCAAAAGTGGAAAATATTCAGGTCTTTCCTTTGTTGCCGCTCCCTCATTGGGCTCTGGGTGCTAATACAAATTTAAAGTTATGCCTTCTGCTGTGTGCATGTGCCCCCGCTCATTTATTCATTCCATCAGTCAGGTGGCGCGCGGCTCAGCCTTTGTTTTCCCCCCATATACATATATGTTTTCTTTTTCCTATATTTTCATAAATTGTTATTTTTCTGTATTCCGAGAAGGGGAGCCTGGGTCGGAGCCGAGTTGAGAAATGAATAAAATAAAATTTTATTTTATGTGTGCAACATGTAAAATTATTCTCATCGGCCCCAAAGAGCGTTGCCAACATTTCTTAAACATTTTCCGTGTCATTAAATTTAACGTGGTTTCTCAGAGAGGGAGGCATTTATTCAGCATTCAAAGACATCATTGTTACGGAGTTCTTAATTAATCATTTAAGAACTCCTCATCGTCATAGTCGTACCTCAACTGCAACTGGCTTAACTTCTCTAAGCTGTCATTTGCTTTTAAGACAAGGCAAAACAACGCTGCGAATTTTATATAGCTTTGACTCAGGCAAAAGGCATATCTTTTACTTAATTGTAAATGTTGTTTACGCAAAAATATGTGTCTCAAAATGACGAATTATGGCTTTTTCGAGTACCTAAAATGAAGTTATATCAGTTCGTGTCAATTTGAAATCATCTCAAATTCCTTACCTTTAGTGGGTCTTTTTTGGACATCATAGCATAGCCTCTTCCAGAACGCAAACTGGCGACAAATAACAGATTTAGAAACTGATCATTCCTTCGTCTGCCTTCGTCACTAATTTGGCACAATATCAAAATGCTCGCAAAATGTATCAGCGAAGAAATACTCCAAAGATCCACAAAATTCAAGAGCAGCAGTGGTATGATAATGAAAAACGCATTCCAGATTTTACAGACGCTCATTTGAAGTTCAAGTATGGAGTAACTTAGCCTCAGGCAGCTCATAAGGCGATCCACTTCAACCCTCGACCGATGTCCCCCATTTTCAGTAAACTCCCGTAGAACCATAACCATTTCCTTTCTCCACTCGACCAGTTGGGTCTGGTACACGCCCCAACCCAGATACCAAAGGCTGAACAGGGTATTGTAATATACGGTACAGGTGAGGTGTACGATCGGTCCTAGCTTAGTCCAAATGTCCAACATCAAGCGGAATATTCCTACAGCTAATAGCACAAGGAGCAAGCACGATATGTGCTCCTCCGAGTGACTGTTTTCCAGCTCCTTCGATATGTCTAGTATTTTATTCAGAATTTCAATAAATCTGCGCTGATAGTAACTCAAATGGGCCAGGCATGTTAAAGCCATCAAGGAGTACAGGCGACTTAGCCACAGAAAGCACTGGCCGAGTTGCAGGAAGTTCATGATATTGTCCTTGAATTCCATGCGATGTACGGTTATCACCATGAGAGCTACATCGGGAATTTCCAGGGACAGCAGAGAAACTTTAACCAAGGTTACGAGGACTTTATAGTAAAGCCATCTATGCTGAACGTAGCGTTTTCTCTTTTTACAATATCGCACGGAAGTGAACTGCAGCGTTAAAGCTGTCCAGTAAAGAAAGCGTCCAATTAGGTTGAGCAACATTTTCGACTGCCATTAACTGACCTTTGGAATCATCATAATATGAAGTCATCATTACACATAATGAGCGTCTACATTCATTCTAATGGTGTGACATTTGACTGGCATTATAGTGCTTGTGTTCTTTATTGCTTCATTATGTCTGCCGATTTAATTTATGGTGGCATTCAATTACCAAGGATTTCTGTTTGTACTCTTTCAGAGTATTGTAATTTTGAGCATCAGAATGCAACGATCAATGTGCCGGAATTGTAATTTATTTATCAACAGCTTTAACTCTCTATAAACTCCAATATTCCATTTCAAACATTCTTCTTGCAAATATACTAATACTAAATTCATAAGTTAACATTTTAAGCTTTTTAAAAATAAGTATTTCCATTCCCCAGCCTTCTCTCTGCACTCCTCTTGATTTCTAATAATTTTCCCCTATTTTTCCATTAGCTCTTTTACTTTACAGCTTCACTTTCGACGACCATTCATCAAGAAAGTGGGTTACTCGAGCACATTAGCTGAATAGAAAATAATCGCTGACACGTTGTCTTCGTGTCCGCCATTCAGATACACAAATGATACAAAACCTCGACTGAAATCGATACGAATGCGATTGAGTAAATTTGCGTCCAGCGTTGTCGCAGTGCCCAGCTATCAATCAAAGGGAAAAGAGTAGAACGCCACGAGCAAACTCTCTGCGATGTTTTAACTGATGGATGGCTGGTTGATCGATCGCTTGTCAGTTGGCCAAATGTCGAAGTGCCTGCGACTGATTAAGCCGCGGACCTGGGGCAGCATGGGGCGGAGGGGGAGCCCTCGGCCAGGGCGCTGCGTCATCCCGGCTCACGCAACGCGGAGGAGAGCCAGCCAGTCAGTCACTCACCTGGACGTCCGCCAGCGCATTTGATTGATGGATGACGACGCTTGCCGGCTGGGCGCAAACAGGCGCTCAGATTCAGATAGCCACCTAAAGTGGGTCGGTGCAGCACTTGATCCGAACCACCTGAACCACCGGAAGCCAGAGGCCGTGCCAGAGGCAGTCCGGAATAACTTCTATGCTGGAAAACGGTTTTAGTTTTGATTTTATTAAATTGCAATACTCTCTAATGGGACTACAATGACTTCTTGGTAACTATGAGAATCCCTTATGTAAGTGTATCAGTAAAATAAATAAATAAGAAGAATTAAACTGAAAAAGCCTCTGATAACAAATCTTTAATATATTCTATTATTTTTAAAAATTCTGCGGCATTTGTTAATCATTGTTTATTATTTTCCTTAAACCGTCAAAAAGAGGAACGTTTAAAACTATATGATTTCTATGAATGAATACATAAATACATCTATGAATACCTAGAGGGAAAGAGAGGCATCCCAGATTCGAGCACAATTACTGCAGATACTTTTAACTCTTACTTTTGATTGCTAATTTCCAAGGCCATTCTAGCCACTAAAGCGTTGTTTTAAGACCCCATCCAATGCCAACTTTATGTCTACAAATTTTCACATGCTCAGAGCTGAATCAAGCACATAGCCAGGCATTACATTTAGCAATATGGGGCCGAGGGTGCTGAGGCTCAGCGCTGACGTATATATCGTCTAATACCTGATAAATCTGTCAGTTTGCTGTTTGAATTGGAATCTCTCACCACGGAGCCCGCTAGGGCCTGAAGTGCCAGTAATTGCTGGGGATCGGGAATCGGGAAATGGGAAAATGGAAAGCCACGCGACGGGGAATGAAAAACTCAGCGCTGGCCCAATCGGGAGCGGGGAGCGAGGGATATCCAGGCGAATCCGAAAACAAACAAGCCCACAAGATGCATTTGCCGCTTCGCACAGACACAGATACAATTTAGATAATTTGTATCTCAACATTGTCAGGCGGCGCGCGTTGACTGACATACTATTTGGATTTGTGAGGCAGCGAAACCCCATTTGCGCCATTGGGCTCTGTATCTAGCATCGCCGCGAGGCGCAGCATCTCAAATCAAAACAAATATTGAAAAATAAAGGCCTAAGCATCCAATTGAATCGCGCTGGCCAGAGAAATCAGTGAAAGATTTATGAGCCCGGCCCCTGGTATTTATGGCCCGCTCTTAAATTATTTCACAGTGCCACAAGGGAGGCGGCCATTCGCCCAGAAGTAGAGACTTCAGTCCATTAAAAGCGCATAAAATTTAAGTAAAACACTTTAAGTGCGCGCTGCAGCGTGTTTGTTGTTTTCGCAAGTGAAAATAAATATAGTAGGTACAGATCAGAAATCATTACCTGTGGAAGATCTGGCTTTCTGTTTGGCCCAATCAACATCACTGGAGGTACACCCACAGGGATCCGTAGCCAATTGAAAGTCCGAACGCCCAACGATGTGTATAAGGATTCGGACTGTGCTAGGAACCTATTTTGCGATCAAAGGTGCAAAATTAAATAATTAACTTAATGTAACCAAGATCTTAGTTGCCTCAGAACTGCTCTCTTCCAGGGAAGACCAAGTTCCCATGCTCTCCGAAATAAAACTCAAGACCCACAAACAGAACAATAAATAAATAACACAATTGGTTAATACATCCGATTGGAAGTTGGTTTGAATGGGCCCAGGCCAATTGATCACTGCCACCACCCACTTGGAGCAGTGTGTTTACCCACAAATCACGACCGAACCCTAAAACAACAGCCCCTTCATAGTTTATTTGCTTAATTTTTTAATTTCTGTTTCGGCTTGCGTGGCTTTTGCACCCGGCCTGCCTTTGTTGAGACATCAATCAAGTTAAGAAACGGAAAGACGGGAAAATGAATTATTAGCGCCGCTCCTTTTCACCTGCTAAAAGCTGAACGCGTGGCTCAATCAATTTTCCAACTGGGCGAAAACTTAAGCTCGGGCAGAAGAAAGAGCGATCGCCGGTGATCCATCTATCATCCATCTTAATGCGCTTTGGGCCCGAATCGAGAATTAATCCGTCAAAACCCAGACCTGTGCCCGCGCCTATTGCCAAATTCACAATCGATCAATGGGCCTTTGCTGGCGGTAAAGTGCGGTGGCTTGGCCTGGTCAGTAGCGGAGCGGTTAAACCCTCCGCCGGACCTCGGCCCGTGGTCAGAAGGCGACCCGCATCGGACGCCGTGGGGCAAAACGAGGCAAATTAAGTGATTTACGCGCTAAGACCGTTGATGGATGTGCCGCTGGAGAATGCCATATAGAAACATATACATATGATGCATGTGTGCGCCGTTATCAATTACAAAGAGGCAGCGCCCACAATCGGGCCAATTAGCCAGTCAGGGCAGTCAGGCCAGTCAGCGCTGATCAAAGGGTTTCGCGCCGCGCTCAACTTTGAGCGATGCCGCTTCACTGGCGCCCATCTGGGGCTGCCTTTTGGGTGCCCTCCTACCTCCCACTTGACCAGGAGCAAATACACGATACTATATACATATATTTATTTATCGCATCCGAGGTGCCCTCCGCCGCATAATCCGAGCTGGAATTCCAGCCCTCTTTTGCTATAGGATTTGCATCTGCCGATATTTGCATTTTGGCCAGCAAACAAAAAAATGAGAACAACAAAAAACCGCAGAACAATCACTATCACACACACGCACAGGAGCTGACGTCATAATTATGGCTGTGAGTGTATCGGAACACTACTTTATAGTTAACCGAAGTACTCATGGAGTCTACGTTCGAGGGGTATATCGCTTCCTGAGTAAATAGTAACAGAGCATGAGGTAATTCGCGATTCCATAAATCTAGTACATATATATAGTATGACTAGATATATAAATATTGATTTTCAAAATTTTTTAAATTTTTTTCAGAGGTGGAAAATAAAATAGTCGACATCACAAATTGCATTTCTGGTTGCTCCACAACAACCCACAACCACCATTTTTTTATTATTTTAAAAACAAATTGTTAAGGGAAACAACTGTACTGTACGGTGACGTATCGATCGTAACGATAAAAAATATACGAATTTAAGTTATAGCACCACCCATAAATCTCTTTTCACTTCTAGGTTGAAAAATCTCAAGAACCTGACGTATAGAGAATTTTCTGAGATCGGATTCGAATTCATCGTATCCATTATATTCGGGTTCTTGGTTCCGCAATTGTTTGTATGATAACTTTGAGAAACCGAAAGCTGTGCACCCTTACAGTTTTCAATTTGACCCAAACAATTATAATTAAATATCAAACATTTTTTTTAGAACATGAAATCATACCACATATATAGCAATTTATATGCAATTTTTTTTTAAGAATAATAGAATGAAGTAAAATTTTTCTTTTTCTTCTAATGTATACTATCCTATTTCTATTTTGACAACATTTCAAGCAACTATATCTTAAAGATAATGTGCATTTACATGAATAAAGACACCGCGAGTATAATATGTATGTATATCATTTTCATAATAATTTTCAGATTTTTCTCTTGTTAGGAATTTTAGTAAAATTAAGAAATAAAACTATACATGCAACAAGAAGAAGACTTATCTGTCTTATAAATGGCGATCCATCATGTTGATCTCAACTTTCTTCAAAGTAAACCAATCAATTTTGATTCATTTGATGGATTACCTCTTATAGGGTACAAGCTAAATTAATATAAGTACGTATGGAGTTGAGTTTTAGTATAGCATAATAAATTATGCTTGGACTTTTGCTTTCTGACATCATCGTGAAATTGCAAAGAGTCAAAAGCAACCGCATTTATGCTTTTCTGATTTACTTAAAAAGTGCGGCACTGATTAAAATTAAATTAAATTGCTGAAATCAGTGCTTGAACTGGTTTGCGAAAAAGTGACTTCTGTCTGTGCTCACGTGCGAACTCCTTACATTTTTGTAATTATCTTAAGAACAAAAAATTGACCGAAACCGACTTTAACAACAATTATAGTGCTAACCAAGAGCCATACGTTTCAGATTTTATAAAATTAAAATAAAATCTTGGCACATTTTTTATTTTATCTTGAATGCGTACAAATATTATATATGTACGTATAACTATGGTTGGTGTTGTTAATTATTTTCCTCTAAGATTTTTAAAATAAAATAACCTGTTTTCTTTTAACAATGCCGTCATATATGTAAAATATGCAGTCTCACAATTTGTTACTGTTATATTTCATGTTCATATTAAGTTAAAAATATGAAACAAATTAAGAGTATGCTGTGGTCGGGACTGAACCGTTGTTTTTGTTGATATATTTTTTATCGGCATGTCGATACTTGGCGGCGCTAGGCACACCAATGAACTCATGCACCACCTCGCCACCCCTTAACTGCCGCACCAAAATTATTGTTGCGTTTGCGGCTGATGGCGGTGTCAAAATGTAAGAACCACAAAATCTGAGTTATTAAACTTTCCGACAACAATAAATAAATGAGATTGTGAAAACGTTGGCTTTTACGCCTTTTACCACTTTAGCCCATGAGGAATTCCTTCAGGAAACTGAGTGCCAAAAGTTGGAGTAGTTCGTTCAGTTACTGCACACTTTTCAGAAGTGTTTTGCAATATCTAAGCACACCTCGTTGCTTGTTCAAAGATAATATTAATTGACTGTTCTTATATGTGAAAATAAAATTATAGTTAGCAAATAATAATATAAGAATCTGAACTGTGTTGTAAGAATAAAACACAATTCAAAGACATCTTTAAATTATTTTTACCACTCAATAAGCTAGGCCCAATCCCAATAAAAGACCTTATAAAAGTATAGGATTAACTTCCCTTTAATCACACATCTCAACAACTGACTTTCTGGAATAGATGATCATAACCAAACCATAAAAACTTGATGAGGTTACCACTCTGACTAACAAGTTTTGAGGCAACAATCCTATGGTCTAAACGTATTTTGATGGGAAAGCCCATCATAAAGCAGAGCACTAAATAAAATCATCACAACTTTTGTTTCGACTCTGAGCGAGCCAAATGAACACGGTCGTAAAGATCGGAGCTACACGGCCATAAGAAGTAGGCCCATAGCAGGTCCGATTCCGGGGCATGGCCAGATGGGCTTTGATAAAAAGTCGAACATATTGGAGACATTTCCTGATTTTACGACCGCACTAAACACGACATCGGGCGGGGTACTTTCCAAAGATACTTTCACATAAATAAACAGCGGGCAAGAAATCCACAGGAAGGCAGTCGGTCGCCGAAAGTGACGAGCGATTGCCGCCTGCAAGTGTCAATATAAAGTAACAACTTTATTGAACCTTATTTATTCGAGGGCGACCCAATAAAATGGGCAACTTTATAATGATGCACATAAATAACGCCCTGGCGCAGAACAAAGCCGATCCAGAAAGAGACCTGACTAAAAAGCATCCGGCGATGACGAAGAAAAGGCCCAGGCGCAGGCGCAGCACAAAGACGACGACATCATGTCATCGACGACTGGCATTGAGGATGTGGATGTTGATGTTGCTGTTGCTGTTGATTCCTGACTCCAGACTTCAGTCTGGAGACGTGCAAGGGTGATGGAGGCTTGTTTATAAATCGAACAAATTTACAAGCATCTGCTGACGCTGCAAAGTTGGCCGAAAATCAGATCTTAAACATGCTCAGAGTTTACCAAGTGACTTTTTAAAAATATATTTAATATATATAAATAACTATTACTAGCTAACAGCTATTATATTTCTGCACATTTCCATTAAGTCAACAATTTTAAACCGGATTTACTTTTATTCCGAAAGCTCAGGCATTAAATTAAATTTGTTTATGTGCTTTGGTCAGGCGTAGATACTGTTAAGTCCTGCGGAATTCACCAATAAACGATGCAAAAGGGTCGTAAACTTTCGAACTGACTCTTGAATCCCAGCCTATAAAAAATCGGAAAATACTAAATCCCTGTTGGCTTTTTTGTTTCCATTTCTATATAACCAATTTCACCGCGTTCTCCTTTTTCAACCCATCTGTTCTGAGTCCTTCTTATTTACTGATCCCACAGGGATTAACAGAATCGCATATAACTTTACTATACAAGGACATTTGTCTACTCGATATTATTTTAAATATAGTACACATTAACACGAATAAATTTAAGTATAAATTATATTTTAAAAAATATTAAATTACACCATCAAACAATAATTTAAAATATAATTTCCAGACAAAAGCCACAGCATCTTTAGCTGATATTTATCCTGTAGCTTAGTTTTTTATTAAGCATACAATACATAAATAAAATGTACTTTCATTCAAGAATGAATGAACTAAACATATTCAATTATGCCTTCATAAGAGCTCCTGAAACTGGAGCTGTTGCAAAGTCCTAACCATATCACTGTTTAAATTCTTTAAAATCGTATATATAAATCTGTCCGCATTTGATTGCCTCTCGATTTCAGTAATAAATTACTTTTTTTCAATTATTTAAATTAGTCGCCAGTCATTAGCAAGTTGGCCGAATCAAATAAAACCTGAGACTTGGAACAAATTTCTATTTAATTATGACCATTTACGGGGCTCTAGTCTTTAAGTGCCCAGCTCTTGGATGATCTTTCTCTGGCGCGTCTTTGGAGTATTTTAATTTTCGGCTCTAAAACCGAGGCACAAAAAGCAAAACACCCCTAGAGACATACTTATTTTATAGATCTTTTGTTTATTGTGCTTTTTAGCATTAATTAAAGCCGCTGATCGAACCGAAAACCGAAATCTTTGAGATCGCCTCCGTCATAATTCGTATGGCCTTTTGGCCATTAGAAATACACTTCAATCATGGCGAGATTTTGGCGAAAACGAAACCAGATTTCGCTTTTGGAGATGTCAGCGCGAATTGTGATCAATTTGTGGAATTTTTCTAGTGGCGCTATAAATTTCACATTCATAATGAACTTCTTAAACTCTTTATGAATTCCTGCTTTGTTTATCTCCTTTCGGCTGGCCTTTTTTGATTTCTCATATTCATGTCGGTTTTATTTGTTGCCCGCTCTTTGTGCCATTCATTTTTATGACTTTTCGTTAATTGTAATTTATTTGATTGATTTATCGAATGAATAAATATTGATCAACGCAATATCGCAGACGAGTTTCGCAATCAACTTGGGATTTTAGTTTAATAGGCTGCGGCTGCCGCAAATATTTTTGAGAAGCGACTGTCCCACACGTGGATTGCTTTATGGATCATTATAATATACATACATATATATTCCGGAGCTCATCAAAGTAATATTTCAGCTCGGGCTGACTTTTGTTGGCCGAGATTTACGTCGCTTAATAATTCAAAATTGGATGGCGTCGGCTGAAAGAGTTAATCCCTCGGTCGCACGAAATCTTCGAAATCTTCCATTAAAAATAAATCCGGGGAACTGCCGCGATTAAAAGCTTGTGCAGAGTCGTTGCATTTGACAACGCCGCAGCAAATAACTCATTGCGCATCCCGTGGGTGGATCCATCGTCTATATATCTGCCTGTGTATATGTATATCAGGTCCGATCAGTTAGAGATCCGCCTTTGTTGTCGCCTCTTCGCGCTGCCACCGAAATGGCCTGAATAGGAAGCGCTGACATTCGCACAATGACGGATGCCGGTCGTCACAGACTTGGCTCTCGCCTCTCGAATGTGGTTCTTATTAATTTTAGCACTGGCCAGATGAGTTTTTAAGCTCTTGATTGTCTGTGTTCGCTCATTAAGTTAATTGCTTGTCATATCTTTGTGAATTCTGGGTGTATGCGGGGTAGGTGCATTGATTTCATTGAAATGAGACTGTTTATTATTAGTGAGATAATATTTTTTGACATTCTAATACAAATTCTCTGCGTAAATTCTGTTTCCTATAGCCAGTATCCATTGGGTGCAAGGGTTCTAGCATGCAGATCAACGCCCATTTCAGCCTTCACGAGTTATAATAAACCTAAGTAAATTAATTTCTGAGTGGTTGTTTTTAAGGAATGTAAATACATTTTAATAACAAACATACAAAGTACCAAAAAGTTTCAGTGTAGGCTGACCTCCGGCAACATTAACGTTTGTATTGGCAACATCTACACGTGAGTATTGCTCAACAAGTTCCTAGCAACATATGTCTCTCTTGGGATGTGGCGCAACATATTTTTTATTTAACACAAGCACATTTTATATCAACATTGTGGTTTTCATCTGCCCTTAGCACTGTTTAACTTTTCATAAACTTGAGCATAATTTAGGCAAATCGAATGAGCCCAGGTGCTAGGTATCTTACACCCACAGGTTTTTACTTGCCTCTTATTAAAATGAGAATTGAAATAAAGAACCTAATTAAGGAAATCGAACATATATTTATTAAAATATGTATACAGATATAGCTGTATAGTTTGTACCGTGTTATTTGGATGGATTTACAGTGGACCACACTGGACTTTGGCTTTTCAATTTTTGCCTTAAAAATTAAGTAATATTGATTAAAATAATAAATCTACACCTTTATAGGTTGTAGAACTGAAACATGGCTCTGAAATCGTTTAAAAATGAAATTTAATTAAAAAACACATTCTGCATAAAAAGTCTTAATTCTCAAACTACCAGTTTCTCTTAGAAATTATAAAATATGCAAAATTCTACTCAGTTCAAAGCTTTCCGCTCAAGAATGACGCTCGTAGATGAGTGCCTATATCCAGCGGATACCTTCGGCATTGAATTCCAAATAACAATTTATCAAACCAATTTTTATGGTCGCTCACATAAAAAAATTAATGCGGCGCGGCAAAAGAGGAGGGGATCCGACCCGATGAGATCTCTCTGTCACAGTGCAAGAAGAAATATTAAATACAAATGCCCAAATCGAATTATAAAATCGTAAAAGTATTTATTGCCCCAGGGACTACGAGGATTCCGATGATGATGACGAGGATGATGGCGGAGCCCCAGAAGCAAATAAGCCATGGCTGCCCCTACGAGTGGCTCGAACTTCGAAGTGATTTGATTATTATCGGTTAATTGGTGGATCGTAAAACTTTTACGACGCGCTCCCCAAGCCTTTGAGTGAGCCCGTTTTTGGGTGCAACAAGTGCAGCGAGGATTCTCCGGTGATCAATAAAATAAGCGGTAAACAGCCCGAAGAAACGGGTTGTCCACCATTTTGTTCAGCGGAGATGGCCACTTTTATGGCACCACCGGGCATTCGTCAACCGGCCGGCCTTAAAGTCCGGATAATGTACGCTTTTCAGCCAGAAACGCTAATGGGCACATAACCGCAGAAATGCTAATGACTGGATCGAAAAATACTCCCGAGTGTATGCTTAATTAAGAAAAAGTACATATGTACTTATATCAAGAAATTGTACATCTGGGCATGAGAAGGGTAAGGTTTCAGTAATCCGGCTTTCAAACAAATTATATTATTAAGATAATATAATATGTATAATATTAAAAATCCTGCATAAATTAATAAATATTAATTTTAAGAAAACATGGGTTTTGCTTTTGGTAAAATTGTGGATACGTGTCGTATGAATAATATTTACAGAATCGTTGAATACATCACACATTACATTATTTTAATTACTTATTTCTAAGAAATAAAACATTCTGTCATTACTTAAACATTTTAAACACTTAAAATTAATACGTTTTATTAATACAAAAACCGTTGAAGAAAAAATTAAGTGATTTCTTTAATATGATAAATGTATAAAATTATTATGGCGGTGTTAAAAATACAAATATAAAAATCCAAACCGGATTTTATTGAGCTGTTAATTTTTTTTTCTTAAAATTAGATATCTTAAGAATGTCTGGTGCAAGTTTTAACGAGCGCCGAGCTGTTTTCCAAATCGGTACCAGAAATAACTCGAAAACCGTTAAACCGATTCAGTTGAAATTTTTAGTTATTTTTATATATTTAAAAATATCTACGATTTTTATTATTATTATTATTATTATTATTATTATTATTATTTTAAGTTAAATAAGGATGGTTTTTTTTTCTTAAAAATTACCATTTTAAGTTCAAACGGCCACTATTTTCTATTATATATGTAGATGAAAGTATCTATTTTAGTAATTTTTTTAGTTTTATCAATTCTGATGATCTGATACCCATTACCTCAATTTTGTTGGCACTAAATTTTTTAATAGAAAACATTTGAAAATACTCCTGAAAGGGTATTCTTTTACTTAAAAAAGTTCCGCTCCCATAACTCAAATAGTTTCCCTAAATATAAAACTCCCAAAAATTTATTTTTATTTGTCTCTTAAATTTTGATAATCTTTGTTACTCCCATAGAGCAATGCATGAAAAAACATTAAGCATTACTCTGCGCAGAAAGAATATTAGACAATTATTTGAGTTAAAAAATAAAAGATGAGCTGGCCAAATGAATTAACTGAAGTACAAAAATATTTCTAGGAATTACTAATTGATGTACATTGTATGTACATATGTATGTATGTAAATGACAAAATTTAAGACTAATTTAAGGTGATACCAAGTTCAGATTATAAACATTTTTGTTTTTTTTTTTTTAAGGTTTAAGCAGTATATGTAAGTACATGTATTTTATATATTTGCTTTGAATATTCCAAGCAATTATAATAGGATTTCAAAACCATTTAAATGAATATATAGTTAAGTACTGAAAATTTATCAGATATGGTAGGAAAATATTAATTTAGCGACCTTTCTACCAAAACTCTTGATTGCAATCTGTTTAAATGGAAGTATGAGCTTTTAAAAGAAAAAATATCTCGTAACCGGCATTCTGGTAGTATTTTAGCCCAATAAAACCATAACTACATATGTATGTGTATTATGGCTAATACTTTGTCTAATTTAATTCGAATTTATAAATAAGGTAAGCTAGAGTCATGCTAGAGTCATGAAAAACCACCAGATGTTGCCAAAGTTAAACATTCACAGAAACTGTGTTCTATTTCAAACAGACGGGTATGGCTAGATTGACTAGGCTGTTGATGCTGATCAAGAGTATAAACATAATTTTTAGGATCGGAAATATCTCCTTTACTGCGTTGCAAACTTCTGTCTAAAATTATAATACCGTCCAAGGGAATAATAAACAATACAAATTGGCTTGAATATTTTCTTGGGAATTTCTCAAGTTCTAATCAAACAACTATTGATACGGCATCACGAAAAAAATGAAACCAAAACTTCAGAAACTGCATTCTTCGGAAAGCGAAGACAGGACTTCAGGTCATAAAAGTGTGACATCCGAGAGGGACTTTCAGTTAGCAGCAGAAGTGTCGCTAATTTAATTGTTTTCGCAGCCAAAAGCTACAAGCAAAAAACTGAAAAGTGGTTCCAGGCGAAAAAAGGAATCAACCCCATGTCCCCTCTCTTTCTCGGGGACCCACCTCTCTCGCTCACTCTCTCTCTCCCTCTCACATTCGCATGGCAATGCAACGAAACAAAAGACGACAAAAAGGAAAACAGAGAGACTGACATGTCCAGTGGAGCGAATCCACGGAGAAGAAACTGCAGAGAAGCGGACACGGACAATAGGTGACAGCGATGAGCACAAAGGGGGGATGCCAGAAAGGCGGAAGGACGAGAGAGCGAGAGGGCAGCGCTGCTCTGCTCAAAGTGACGAGCCAAAATTTCTATTTATTTAGCAAGAAAAAACAGCGCAAGAAAGAATGGCAACAATTTGCATATATATGTATGTATGTATATACATATGTATATATTGTACATACCCATGCAAATGTATTTACATACACACGTACATACTGCGAGGGAGCGAGACGGCGCATGCCATGAACTGTCATAAATCTTAATCGGAGTGATGGAATCGGAATCGGAATAAAACGAAGGAAACAAGAATCAAAAAAAGGGTGACGAAGAACGACAAAACAGATTTCACACATTTTCGGTGCGAGCGGGACAGCGGTAATCGCCGCCCTCTTTCATTTCGTTTCGTTTCGCTCACGGAATTTCCCCTGTTCCGTTCCCAGGCGTTCACTTGTAAACAATTCCAATTGGCGCGCAGGGGAAATGATCGCCACGGCGCAGGCCCGCTCTTGCTGGTATCGCTCTCTCTCTGTCTGGCTCTCTCCCTCTGCGACCATGTGCCAAGCTTTTACTGCTCTGCCGCTGGCTCTTCTCTTCAGTTTACAACAAACCGTTACAGCGTACGATCATGCGAGAAAAGCTCAGCGGCGTTTAGGAAAACACGGTAATTAATTAGCCGAGTGCAGCGCTGCCAGCGTGCGCGAGCGAGACAGCAGCACATTTAATCACGGTGACAGCCAGCTGTCCGTGTCCGTGCCTGAGTGTGTGAGTGAGTGAGTGTGCCCGTGTGTGGGTGGGAAAGTGCGCAGCCGTCGCTTAAACGCAAAATCGAATCAGAAATTGCCGTCGCCAAAAACGCGCGCTTCGTGTTCGCTCGTCAAAAGAGCAGCGCAGCTTCCCAATCGCGCGTCTCTGCTTTGACTTCCCTTCGTTACCTACTCCGCCTCCGCCTGCCACCACCGCCGCCATCAGCATCGTCGCCGTCACGTCTTCTTCCCTCTTCTACTTCATTTTTTTGGTATCAATCAGCGGCCGCGGCAGAGCGGCAGCGCAGCGTTGTTGTTGCTGTTGCTGTTGTTGTCTGTCAGTTTGACAGCGGCAGCGGGCAGCGCAGCGGCAGAGGAACGCCGCAAAGAAGAAGAGCCAGGGGTTAGTGACGAAAGAATCCAGCCGACAGAACTCATTCGCTTTTCGACGCTCATTCGCCTTTCGACTCTCAAACGTGTAACGACGGAATCCGGATGAAACCAACACAGGCACACAGCGCGAGCGAAGTGGGAGAGCGATTCGCGTGTTCCGTAAAAAATAACAACAAATACCAAGTGTGATAGAAATAAGAAATAAAAGGAATAGACGGAAGAAAGTCAAGGAATCCGAAGTATTTTTCAAGGAGCAGCAGCCGCCATATCTAGTCAAAATTGGAAAACAAGAACTTTCGAACGATATGTTTGATCAAGACTGAATAACCAACCACGCGAAAAGTAAACTAACCCAAACATAAATGGTTCAACAAAGTATACGTAAAACAACCACAAATTATAATATACCACAAAAAATATATTTATTGAATTAAATCATAAACGCAACTTAACAGAAACTGAGACGAATATTTATGTATATTTAAACGGTATTTTGCTCACCACATCAACTACACTCACATAAATGATGTAAAAACCAGTTACTTAAACAAATCAACAAAACCTAAACGAAGTATACGATTCAATGCAATTATTAAATTAAATTTAAACAACTTACAAATACGAAACGCCTCGAAACAAAACAAAATAAAATAAATATTTAAAACTACATTTTTGTCTGCCATACGAGAAAAATATATGTAATTAAAACAAAAACACAAAATTAAACAAAGTTATACGCTACTACAACAAATTCTATACGATAACGTACCAAGTGCAAAACAAAAATCTAAAAATAACAAAAACCAAATTTATGAATATTGTGTCAAATTAAAATTAAGTTTAGTACAACGATTTATAACGCCGCCAGCAAACTCTAGGGATAGTTTGCTACAAAATCCAAAACAAAATCTATCTGCGTTCCCGAAAACTCGTCAAAATTCAGCAAAATTTAAATATGTTGCACGAGGCTCTGATGCTCGAGATCTACAGACAGGCGCTAAATGCCGGGTAAGTGTCATTATCTTTGGGAACTACTTGATATTCCATTCCATAGCTGAAACTGAGTTTTTATTTTAAATGTGAACTATTTAAATATAGTTAAATATTTAAATAAAAACAGCTGCATAACTCTATATATAATATTATAAAAAACATCGAGATGAGCAATTTTTTTTTATAATCTTCGTAAAATTTAACCATTACCTCATATTTGTGTGGTTTTAACTACATTTTACTTGAAATTTAAATGATGAGAAAATTTGTTTAAGTAGTACAAACGTAAAATCTTTATTAAATGCAGTTTAGAGATCCCCATATTAAAACTGCCAAACATATTGATCACTCTCAAAGAGTTATCGTCAGATAACAGCTAGTTTTTGGTTAATATTATGTATTTTAAAAACAAACACTCGACACCCATTCATCATCCAGAAATAGAACCACGGCACACAAGACGACTTTTATCAAATCTCATTGGTTTTCCGTTGTGTCACTCCCAGAGCTGATAGCCGAAATGGTTGAATGGGCCATTAAAATATTACTTTAGACTCTCGGCCCAATCGGCCAAATAAATATATCAAGAAATTATGATTTCATAGCCGAGAGCTGGGAGCACCGATGATGATTGGCACCAGCGTCCTCGACGTCGGCGCACACCTGTCGTTATAAATTCAGCCCCACGCCAATGGAGGCCCATATATCACAACACCCACCCTCGGAGCGCAACAGTTCCCGTGTGGAAACCAAAAAGTATTGATTTACTGGAACGGCGCACATCGGGAAAACCAGAACAAGACTCTTTATCAAATTGTAAAGTGCAAACGAAAAGCTTAATTTGCGATCTGTGGAAGGGGGTAATTCGCTCGGAAAATCAAACGCAAAATTGGCAGAGATTCGGTGATCTATCTTTGGGTTATTAATTTGTGTCTAAGCGTTTCTGTATCTGTGCGTGCCTACGGAGTGTGCTTAAACAAGTTTGAGATACATTTTTGCGTTCGCACTCGTAACAACAAAATCTGGGAGATATAAGTTGCAAGTTTAGAACTGGTTTTTCGATGCTGAACTCACGGGGTGCAATTGGGGGAGATCTGGGACTTTACTTATGAAGTGCGACAAATTGTCTCGTTTTAGGATTCAAAGATTGCTGTGCATAAATACTTGCATATATATAGAAACGATTTCCCAAGATTTTTCCAAGGCGACGACGTAGGCAGCCGAATTGAATAAATCATATGAAAAGTGAAAAACTCAAAATGCGCTCTGCTTGCCATCTTTTTCCCCCACTACCTCTCTCTCTTTCTCTTACTCTTGGAGTGTGTGTGTGCAGGTGTGTGTGAGTTCCTATTACGGGAAAGATTTATGTTCACAATTTGCCGCTGATTTGTGTGCATGTGTCCGTGTCTCTGGATCCTAGTGTGTGTTACTTTGTTACCTTAACGGATTAGCAATGCTTAGTTTTTGTTTACCAAGTACAGTGCGTTGTCTTAGTAATGTCTTTGAAGTATTTTCAGAATGAAAAATTGTCAAATCGTCGGTAATCTACGAATTATAAACAAACATAAAAGGAATATAGTTTCATTAAAATACATTAAATTTTTATATTTAAATGGTCTTTGTACTTGTGTTTAATAAATATCGTAATGCTTAACTTAACAGATGAAAAACTACAATTAAAAAAAACTCTTGTTAATCATAAATGTTTAGAAATACACCTGTACATTTAGAAATGCATAAGAAATTAAATGAAAAATCTTCAATATTAATTAAACATTATTGAAAAAATATAAAAGGAATATAGTTTGTATTAAAATATATTTAATTTCATATTTTAGTTCATTTTATAATTTATATTTAAGCTTAACTTGATTGCAAATATTGTAGGGCATAACTTTAAACTTGAGAAACCACAATAAAAAATTCTTTCTAAAACTTGGCTTTTTAGGAATTATTAGGTATTCTTATACTGTGAACCTTTTGTAACCCAAAAAGAATACAGGAAACTGAAATGTTTTAAATATTAATAAAAAAAACACATAAAACTGAAATGTTTTAAATATAAAAAAAGCACATTGGTAATTTGTTTTTACTATAGATACATATAATCGCATCCTAGTTAATGAGACATAAGCCAAGCCTAAAAGTCTATAAATTTGACTTAATTAAAAATTAAGTTGTATTAAATTTATTTTGAAATAAAAAAGTGTACGTGTAATTCCAACAGGCACTGTTCTGGAAACATTGCATCTACCGACACAGATGCATATCAACCTGTAACTCTCTCAATTATTAATGAGACTCGTAATTAACTGCACTTGGCGGAGTTGCGTATACATATAAATCATTTTGATTTAAGCTTAATCGAATAACGAGATTGCAGATTATGATAGCTTCCCGGGGGGAAAACTAGTTGCCGGGAATTCCATGCTGAATGATGGAAGGAAGCCGCCACAAAAATGCTTTGTATGCGGGCTTAATCGTCGCGTGCAATCTGGATAGCTAATTAGCGGTGAGCGATCGGGGCGCGCGTGTAATAAGTTATATTACTAATAACTATCTTTGATATGCTGTCACCTGGCAGGTGACTGACTGGGCTGGGAGCGCCTTCGCAGCAAGCCGGGCCGCACATGAATCAGATTTCCCTTGACGTCTCCTAAGACCGCATCAATTTCGAATTTAGGCCCGATCTATTGTGTGCACTATCCATCAATTAAAGAACTCCGCCGATGACAAACCTCCGCCGATTCCGAACAACTTAATGCCGGTGTTAAGGAGTTCATTTTTCCGCTGAGCGATCGGTCGTCACACAACGGCACATGACAAATTATAGACAGCCGAATCTCTGGGCAAACAGGCCGATTTAGCGCGATATTAGTCCCATTGAAATCGAGGCACATAAACGCTTTGTTATTGACCAACCTCAGCTGTTTCCTCCTTCAAAGCAGAGCAGCCACAACGCCCACGAGCCATCATCGGAAATGTATAGCGATTTGCATATATAAGTCAATCAGACAATCATTCAAAACAAGCTAAACGAAATCCGGCGAATTATGTTTCTGTGAAATATTTTCAAAGCAAACAATCGGAGGTTATAAAAAATTATATATGGTTTCAATTTTAGCGTTACTACACACTCGAAAAAATCAAGGAAATAAAACTCGGCAAATCATTTTCCTTATTATTTCTCGGCCTTTTGAGTGGCCATAAAATGGGTTTTATTTATTTCTATTTATGTACGTTTATGAGCTGGCCAATTAATTTATGCAAACTATGCGGAATGTGTGAGTGGCTGATGATAATTGCCGCCGATTTAGTCAGATGTTTCGGATTTCATCTCGAAGACGCTGATTATGATCGCCTTTGCTCATAACTCACGCCCCGATCTCGAATTAAACACCATTGTTCCTTATTGACTTTTACGACCCGGGCTAAAACACAGCTGGCCGCGACAGGGTTTAATTTTTGGTACACATTCCGTTTTGGTTTATGGCGCTCTGGGATTTGAATAACAAATCGAAATGTTGACATATGTTTGCCATTGTTGGCATTGTTGCTGGGCTCCCCTCTGGCCAGCGAATGATTTAGCACACCGACCGCATCAGAGTGTATATAGATTTCGAATGCTCTTCATTACTTATCTACCGGTTTGCTCCATAGGATAGAAAGAAGATCGGCTTGTGAAAGTCACTATCTGGAGGCAAAAGAGGAGAGAGAAAGCCTTTTCGCGCTAACGCTGATTTTTGATCTATTTTGGATTAATGTATTGCTGATTAGCTCTTAATGATGGGCTTTATCTTTGGTTTGCATTAAAATAGAGGTCAACCACATGGACTTACTCGGAGTAATACTAATCGAAAGTGTAAATTGAAGCGTTATTTGTCTTGCATATATGTATACTTAACTGGAAACAGGATTTGATATTAATATGAATGCTGTGTTCAATAAAAAATTTTATTGATTTACTGATGGAGTAATTTCTGTTATTCCCCCCTAGAAATACTCTTAATAGCTCATCCCCCATAGAATATAATATTAAGAATATCTTAATTGCATAGTTTTTCTAAATTATTCTTAATTCCTTTACTTACAGCGCCCTGCCCACAGCTCGACCCCGCTCCACGGAGTCGGCGAATTCCAGCGAGCGCTGCCCTTCCCACGACTCCAACTCGTCGGACAACGGCGGAGGCGGTGGTGGTGGCTCTGGCAGCGGCGGGGCAGTGGGTCAGCGCATGGATACCGCCGCCATGGCCGCCGGCATGATGCCCGGCCCCTCCCTTCACCCAACATTCCCGGCTGTGCCGCAGTCCCTACCCGCCCAGCCGCCCTCGATGGAGGCTTACCTGCACATGGTGGCGGCGGCTGCCCAGCAATACGGATTCCCGCTGGCGGCTGCCGCAGCGGCGGGGGCGGGGCCACGCCTACCTCTTCCACTGCCCAACGAGGCGGCCGCCCCATTCAAACTTCCTCCGCAAGCCTCGCCGACTGCATCATCGAGCAACCACTCGGAGGCTCTGGACTTCCGCACCAACCTGTATGGTCGGGCGGAATCGGCGGAGCCACCGGCCTCGGAAGGCGAGGAAGAGGACTTCGATGATGGCGCCAACAACCCCCTCGATCTCTCAGTGGGCACCCGGAAGCGTGGCCACGACTCGGAGCCACAGTTACTGGGTCACATCCAGGTGAAAAAGATGTTCAAGTCGGATAGTCCCCCCGCGAATTCAGGGCCTGCCACGCCCACAGCCAGCCAGTTGCTGCCGGGAGTGAATCCATATTTGGCGGCGGTGGCAGCGGCCAATATTTTCCGGGCGGGACAGTTCCCAGACTGGAATGGCAAGAGTGACCTGGTTGTGGACCCCCTGGAGAAGATGTCAGACATTGTGAAAGGAGGAGGATCGGGTGGCATGAGCAGCAAGGAGAAAATGCACTCGTCGTCCAAGGCCACGCCACCGCAAGCAGCAGCAGCAGCGCCACCGCCGAAGAGTCCCGTTCAGTCGGCATCCAGCCACCAGAATTCCGAGTCTGGGGGAGCTGGAAGTGGAAGCGGTGGAGTGACCAAGGCCAGGCACAACATTTGGCAGTCGCACTGGCAGAACAAGGGAGTGGCCAGCTCCGTGTTCAGGTGTGTGTGGTGCAAGCAGAGCTTCCCCACCTTGGAGGCCCTCACCACCCACATGAAGGACAGCAAGCACTGTGGGGTCAATGTGCCACCCTTCGGCAATCTTCCGAGTAACAATCCGCAGCAGCAGCACCATCAGCACCACCAGCACCCGGCTCCCCCACCGCCGCCGCAGAATCACAACCTGAGGAAGCAGGGTGGCTCCGGCAGCGGCTCGAACCACTCGCCATCTGCGAACGTAAAGAATGCCTTCCAGTATCGAGGAGACCCGCCCACGCCGCTGCCCAGAAAGTTGGTTCGCGGCCAGAACGTTTGGCTGGGCAAGGGTGTGGAGCAGGCTATGCAGATCCTTAAGTGCATGCGGTGCGGCGAGAGCTTCCGTTCCCTCGGAGAAATGACCAAGCACATGCAGGAGACGCAGCACTACACGAATATTCTCTCCCAGGAACAGAGCATCTCCATAAAGTCAGCCAATTCCAACTCCAATTCGGATGCCAAGGAGAGCCAGAACAGCCTGAGTTCCGAGGAGAGCCGCACCCTCAGTGCCGTGCTCACCTGCAAGGTGTGCGACAAGGCATTCAGCTCCCTCGGGGATCTGAGCAACCACATGGCCAAAAACAATCACTATGCTGAACCCCTGCTGCAGTCCGCAGGAGCCCGCAAGCGCCCAGCGCCCAAGAAGCGCGAGAAGTCTCTGCCGGTGAGGAAACTGCTCGAAATGAAGGGAGGCGCATCGAACCAGGAGGATCTGGCAGCCGAAAAGTCCGCAGTGCAAGGAAAACCCGGCTTGGGACCCGGTGGCGGTGATAAACACGATGCCGCGCTCTTTGCCGAGCGCATGAGGCAGTACATTACGGGAGTGAAGTCCCCCGAAGAAATGGCCAAAGTGGCGGCTGCTCAACTTCTCGCCAAAAACAAGTCCCCCGAGCTGGTGGAGCAGAAGAACGGCGGCGGCAAGGCGGCTCCAGGGGCGTCCTCCGTGTTAAGTGCCATCGAGCAGATGTTCACCACCAGCTTCGACACGCCGCCCAGACACGCCAGCCTGCCAGCCAGTAGTCCATCCAACTCATCCACCAAAAACACATCGCCAGTGGCCTCCAGCATACTGAAGCGCCTGGGAATCGATGAGACTGTGGACTACAACAAGCCCCTGATCGACACCAATGATCCGTACTACCAGCACTACAGGTACACCAGCAGCGAACGGAGCGGCAGTGAGTGCAGTGCGGAGGCCAGGCCGCGGCTGGACGCTCCTCCCACTCCCGAAAAGCAGCATCCGGCGGCGCTGGAGGAGGAGTCCTCCAAACCTGTGATCAAGCAAGAGAGGGAGCAGACGGAGCCCGCCGAGTCCATCAAAATGGAGATCAAGTCTGAGGTGGAGGGGGACGAGCAGCCGATTGAGGCTGACGAACCCTCCAAAATGGAGACCACGCTGGTGAATGGCACCGCGGTCGTCAACAACAACAACAATAACGTGGAAAGGAGCTCACCAAAGACACCCTCGTCCTCGGCAGCCAGTCCGCAAGCCAGGCTGCTGCTGCCCCCTAGGAGTCCGGCCGAGAGCCAGCGATCCGTCACTCCGAAGTCACCCGCCTCCAGTCACAAGTCCTACGACGGCAGCTCCGAGGGCAATGCCAAGAAGTACCCGAGTGACTCTTTGAATGCACTGTCCTCCATGTTCGACTCCCTGGGCAGCAGCGGTGGCGCAGGAGGCGCCGGCAACACCAGAGCCAAGCTGGTAGCCGCGGCAGCTGCGGCCGCAGGTGGGTCCGAGTCTCCGGAGAATCTCAGCGGCAGCGGCGGAAACTCACTGGCGGCCCTGCGACAATTCTGCGTGAAGAAGGAGAAGACCGCCTAAAAGTCCGCAAAGACGAGACGAAAAGCGAAATCGAATCGAATCGTTTGCCTTGTTTTCGTTGTTTCGAGAAAAACATATTTTCAACTTTTTTGGTTTGCCAACGCCTCCTCGCCTCCGCCCCATTGAATCCGCAAAACCCACCATCTGTGTCCAGGGTTCAGGGTGTGTTTGCGACCCGAGATTCACCTCGAAGTGTCGCACGGAAGAGGCCATTACTGGGCACCATGGCCATGCATCTTGTCTGTGAAATGATGGCGGGCATGGACGACATTTTGTTTAGAACCAGACAAAGACACCGAAAGGGGCAGAGGACCTCGTCCGCAGAATTGGCGAGAATTGGCGAGGATCGGTGCTGTAAAGCTGTAAAGATTAGAGCGAAGTAATCACAGATTCGACGCCCGGCAAGTGGAGTGGGGGTTGTTGTTGCCCAAAACGATTCCTGCCGCGTCCTGTTCCCCCGGCTACTCAGCAAGGCAGCAAGGCCTACTTTTTCAAGGTAACTATCGCTGGCTAATAAATTTACTTAATTGGAGCTTGTTTTTAAGTATTTAATTAACTCGATTAATTATCATTTGAATTGTTGTTTAATTGTGCAACAACTGAGACGACATATTAAAATCCTTGTTTTCTTCTTACCTTTCCAGGATGCAGAACTCGGCGATATGCAGCACCTCGGAATCCTTGAAAGACTCAGGCTTGCCAGGCTGAGCGATTGCGGAATAGAGTACAAGACGAGTCCCTTAACCCGAAACACACACAAGCCCTTGTCAGGGCTGCCACACGCCTAGGCAAAGAGTTATGTAATTGGAAAAGAGAGAGAACATTGTGATCAAATAAAAGAATACCGTTTTTATGGAATTAACAAAAAGTCCTATAATCTTTTTAATTCATTCCGGGCTTAACTAATATCTACTGTGCTTTCTTTCGGGGCTTCTCGGCGATTTCCATTTGTCCTGGCTGAGCGGCGCCCGACAGATATGAGGACAACATGTCGCTGAAGTCCGGTATGTCCTTAATTTTCGGAATCTGAATATTGTCCAGCTCCTTCTTGGCCTCTGGATCGCTGATCATCAGCGGCAGAATCATGATGCACAGCATCGGCACCAGCATGGAAAGCACCAGGGGACTCAGAAGGACATCGATGAGGCGCCATTGCGCGCGATGATAAAAGTAGTTTCGCCGAAAAAGAGGCTGCAGACGCAGTGGATAAGGCACCTGGTTGATCATCGATGGCATGGTGTAGCTGACCCTGCGAGCGCGGATCTTTCCCTTTCCGGTGATCTCCACTTTTACGGGCTGGAAGTAAATGTCCGGGTGGTGCACCTCCAGAATGTGGCTACCGTTCGGCACTCCACTTATGGTGAAGCGTCCATCCAAGCGCACGAATCCCTTGAACTGGCCACTATTGATGGATAGTGCTATATCCCGCATATGTAATTTCGGGTTTAGCGCCTTGTCCGGTCTCAGGACGACTCCCTCAATGGTGTAAAGAGTTTGATCAGATGCCACAGCTTTCAGCGATTCCACATCCTGGAACGTAGGGGCGCTGTGCACGCACAATACAATTAAAACAACCAGAACAATTTTTAACATTTTGGTTTCTAAACAAGCCTTGAATACCTGAAGTTCTGACGTCAGTCTGGGCTTTTTTGTTTACAATTGAATTTTAAGGCAAGGATTGAAGGATTTATATTTTTATGATACTTTAATAACTAATGTAAGTTTACGTTTTGAAAGTAACAATAAAACACAATACGATCTCACGAATTGCCGACGGCAAATGAGCTAAGTCGGAGGTGCCGTATATCTGATAGATACTATCTATGATGATGCATTGCCAAGAATTCAAGCAATTGCAGTTTGTTTAATGTGACTCACCGGGATGGAAAGGTTGGTGTCTTGAGATGCCTAAGCCCTTCTTCACCCGCCGCCACTAGAGTCTTTCCCCAGGCTTCTTTTCTGAGGAGTCGTGACTCAAGCGACTTTTGTGCGATCATCGGCTGCCGAATGTGGCACTACGTATGTGGAGACACTGCAGCCAAGACTCCCAGTTTGTATAAAACCCAAAAACCTGCCAGGGAGCTGCCACAAATTTGCACTTTTGATGAACGTTTTCGGCTTCTGTGCTGCGCTGGGTTCCCCCGGAGAAACATGTGCAATAATTTTCAATGCTGCAATTTTCGCAAGTAGCTCGAGAGGCCTCAGCAAGTGCTCAGCCATTTACCAATATAATTTCAGTCTGTCGAAAGGATCGCGCGCGTCGCAGGGCACCTTGGTGCCGTCATTATGGCAATTTCGTGTTCATCGTTTGATTTAGCGCCATCGGTACAGACGGACCGGGCCCGGTACCCGGTTGTTTGTATTTAAATTAACCCGCCGCCGGATCGCTTTGCCCCCGATCCGCCTCGTCAAGGCAGCCATTAAACAGAGTCGCTGTTTAGATATTGCCTCCGCGCTCCGTTGACAGGCGCATGCGCATGAAAATATAAATTATGGTTAGCGACTACTCGCCGGCCATATGGATCACAGCGCGGTCTAGATCGGCGGGATGGGAGCGGAGCACATCTGGGCAATGCCGATGCAGATTAAGTTGCAAGGAGTCAAACTGATCGTTGACTTTAGGAGAACAGCGTTGGCTGGCGCTAGATGGAATTTATCAAAAGAGAAGGAAGATTGATGGGCATTTTAAGTATGAAAGGTGCAATAATTATAAGTTCAAGCTTTCCACACTAGAATCATATAAAAATAAATAAATATAATTTAATAAGGTCATGAAAATGTTGTCAGGTATTCTTAATGGTCAGTCTGTCTTTTCCAGATGCCTTTCATGAATGAGGCTAGATCTGTGGCTGTTAATGCTAAACTAAACAAATTGCTTAACTTGCTTGCTTGCTTGTAAGGAAATAGGACGCAGGACGCATTCTTACTTTCAGCTTTCAAAGCATGAGAAGGAAATGAAAAAGTAATATAAATATGAAAACATTAAAAGTTTAAAAGAAAAAACTCAACCATTCACTTAACCAAACACACCACACATTTCTTTTTCACTTTGTTTATATAAGAAATATTACGTGTTGAAAACATAACTAACTATTGATATTAATTTGAGTGCAAAAAGCATTCTCATTCAAAATCATATACGAGGAGAAAAATTATAACATTCCTTTTCTGGCCTCCAACAAAACATTGAAAAATCTTAAAGGTAATGCAGAGTGCCCTAGAAGTTCATAAGTCTGAGTTCTGGTACAAGCTAGTATTATTTATATCAGCGTTACAAGACTCCAATTTAGTTCGCTGAGTTTGCGGACGAGAAGTTTGGCACGATTTCGAAGAAGCTGTCCGAACAACTTGCTACCCTAACCATCTATACAGGCAGTTTTATGCTGATTAATTATTTGTTTTGATTACTATAAATGAAATAAAACCGACTTAAAGTGACAAAAAAGTCTCAACAACCAACTTAACGTGAAAATTTTTTAATACATATAATATTTTCCTTTATATATTTATGGTTTCGATGCGTGTACATTAAAAACACTTATATATTTTATATGTTGAATATACCCCAAACAACATCAGGCAGTGAGGAAGATTTCTCAAGTATAAATTTATGTTCATACCAGATAGACACCAATAAAGTGTGACTTAGATTAATAGATTGCAGTGAGGCATATCTGACCTTATAAATTAGGTTTGATGAGAAGTGCTTAATTTCAATTTCAGCATAAAAACCCTATAATATGATACGAAACATTGAATAAAACTTGCTACACTACTAAAAACAGGATACAATAGAACTACAATGGTTTAAGCAGACAGATATATTTATTTTAGTTTAAATAGTATGTATAGTAACTTTACATTTATACCCTTAATGTGTTATAATACATTAATAAACTCTATTAAACAGTTGATTATGAAAACACTGGTGTCATAATCATCGATGTTCCCTCTAGATATCTTTACTGGCCAAATATAAGTAAACCCGATCCCACTGACAGTCCAGGTCAGTGCACAATTTGTCTTATAAATGTTCTATAAATAATGCTAATCTAATCGCGCTGAAAAAACGAGAAAAAGTGATCAATAGCGATCAAAAACAAAGTATAAATCAATCACGGGAATTGATAGCTAATGACTGATTTACAATGCAAGACTCATGTCTGCGTCGTAAATTCCGCCAACGCAGTAATCATCATTACCGCCGTTCTAGCCGCTATCAGAAGGAAGAGTTTGCCATGACACAGAGCGGGCTTATCCCTATCGCTATGTGGCTATATCGGTTTATGGCCTTATATTCACCTGTTCGCCGAGCTTTTAATAATAAAACAATTTGAGCGATTGCAAGATAATCGATTAATGACTCCGCCGCCGATAAGGCACAGAGATTTACTATTTCGATTGCGATCGCTAAGCGACTCTCGTCCTTATCAGCGCGGCAGGATTGCCGTCTGCAGTAAATCACGGCGAACGTGCCAAGCTCCCAGGCAATGCCCTCGAGTAATGTATGCCTGAGGACCCTTCATAACTGATTTGCTAGGAATCGTCGAAAAACGTTTTCGGCCTGTTTTTTACGACCAATAACATGATATTCCACAAAATCGGGGCCCGCTGACGGCCATAAATTTCAGCAAACCCACCTTTGTGTTTTATGCGGAAAAGGAAAGGGCTGAGGGAAACTTTTAAATATTCATGCGTGATATTTGTCGCAGCGACAGGATCGCCTTCAGGCCCAGCGATCGATTGTTTCTTCCCAAAAGCGAAACCAGACCAGCGACAGCCTCCGCGGACCGATATCAGTCGTCAGGCAGAACAATTGTTTAGGAGCCAGCAACACAATGGGTCATTTAGGCCGGACTCCACGTATGTATGCTCCGCCCCACCTCCGCTCAACTCAAACCCGAAACGCTGCCCATCCTGACAGCCAACAAGCCCTGCACGATCCTCGGAGCCGTGGCGAATTCCTTCTCCCGGAGGATCGGGGGTGTTGTCCTTGTGAGTGATTTATTTAGTTTGTATCAATTCTTGAAATTATTGGCCCCCAAATGCAAAATTGTTTCGGTTCAGGTCGTGATGACATCTACCTGCATATCTTAACACATTTCGGTATTCCCTGAAGGATCATTTCACAGAAGGTGCCCAAGCCTTGGGGCCTGAGATCGAAATTTGTATGCAAATTGCGAATGAGTTTGATTTAATTTGACGAGCTTTGGAGTATGTCATTCGTTTAAGGGATTTTGGGACATGACTTTGGGATACAAATAGTAGGTATACTATATCATAGTAGGTTGTAGAAAGAACCAACATTTACATGATCATATTTGTTGTTCTCCTGTAAATGAATTGTTGGGTTTTAAAGCTGTTCTCTTTACATAATCTCCCACTCTAATCACTCGCCAAAGATTTATTATAATTTGCTTAGAAATGCCTTAACTTAAAGAGCTGCTGTAACTGCCATTGGCCACATATTCCGGCCATTCGGACCCAGAGCATTGACGGTGATGAGGCAGACGGCAAACAAGATGGAGTGGAGTGCAGATCGTGTGTAAGAGTGTGTGGACTGAGCGCTTTTTTAAACAAGTTCAGGATGCAAACAATGGATCATTATCCCGGGACTGGGACCGAAAAAGCGGAAAGAAAAACGAAGATGAGAGCGAATCAGATACAATCGAGCGCAATCGCCACGGCATTCCCAAAGGTTACACCGGGGAGACGCAAGGTGCCACAGGTCCGGGCCATCCCAGCACGTCGAATCCCATCGCATCCCATCGCATCCCATCGCATCCCATCGAGTCCCATCTCGTCCAGTGATCCCGAGCAAGCGGGACGGCCAGCCAGTGCGACAGAGAGAGGAGGCCTCGCTGGCGATGGCTCTTGTTGTTTATTGATTACACGCTTTTTGGGGAATGCGCGATGCATTGGGCCACGGTGGGTTGCAACTTGCAGCTCGCCAGCGACTCGCGACTCTTGGCCATAATGGTGCGGATGCCAGCGGCTGCAACATGCGCCTGTCATGCGATCGCCGCCAAGAACATAACATCCATTACATAGCCATCGACCACAAGAGCGGCCCGGCCAGGGAGACAAGGAAGGGATGGGGAGCAGTTCGAGGGGCGGCTGTGAATGCGCCTGGGCGCAGATCGCAACGGCCAGACCCGAAACATCGGACTTGCTGTACGAGGGACAGAGGAGCACTGGGGCTATCGCTGGGGCAAGAGCAATATGAAATTCAATGCCACATTTGCTGCAGGAACTAGAAAAGAGTACTGAGAGGCTGAAGCTGTGGCAATGTTACAACGAATACTCTTTTAGCCAAGTCTAGAGACTTGCTTGTTTTGTGGTTTGTATATTAGAATGAATATTAAGAGCAGCAAGTAAATATATATAATTATATTATAGTACCTTAAAAAATATATTAAGATAAATATGTTGGAGTATAATTATTTAATATTTAACATGTCCAATTTTTAATAGAAGGTTTTTTATAGAAGATCTTGGTTAAACTTTAGTTTAGAACTCGTGGTAACTTTGGAAATAACAATATTTTTAAGAATAGTTTCTTATTATTTCTTCTTTCTTTATATTATAACCATTAAAAATGGGCTACAAAATAAATGTAGTCTTTATTTTCTATTAGTTATTTTTTGAAATATATAAACAACTACTCTCTGCCATTCGAGGGATCTTCGCATACCCTTTCCGTTTAGTCTAGATTTTAAAGGATAAACGCTGCACTGCTCCATAAAGTTATATTCTTGCTTCTGGCAGCAGCAGCTGCTGCGGTTGCAGTTGCAGTTACTGCTGGCTGTTGCTGTGTGGAATTTCAGCGTCCGCCTCTTTTGCATTTAAATACAAAATATCAAAATTAGCATTTGTAACAATGGCGAATTGGCCGGAAAATAATGGAACTGACCTGGCCAACGATGATCATGGCCGCGGCATCTCGGTATTGGCATCGCTGTCACCGCCGCTGCAGTGGCCACTTCTGCTCGTAAATCAGCCATTGGGCGAGGGAGGAGTCAGACCAGGGAGCCCGGGAACCCGGGAATCAGCGCCATTCGGGGCGTGCAGAAGACTGCGACTGTGCACCACATTCCCCACTGCAGCGAGTCCGAAACGAAGCCAGCGAAAATGTGTGATGTCGCCTACGATGATGGCAACAACATTTACAACGGGAGCAGCTACAGGTCGTCCGGCGACAGATCTTGGCCATTGGCAACCGGCTAAAGGCCAATCCGGGCCGTGACTACAACCACTGACATTAAGGCCCAGACGGCAACCAGCAATCGAATATCGATTCTGGCGAAGCCTCGCCATATTTGTAAGCGAGGCAGCGTCGATCTAGACAGAAGACATGCTTTGGGGCCTGGGCTTGCTTCGATTACATTTAAGCAATTCTGAACTTTATCATCTACTTTATTTTGACTGGATATTTTATGTAAAGAAAAAAAAGCAGGGTAAGAGATATCGAAAACTATATACGAAAATATTTTAGGAATTATATAAACACTTTTAGACTTCGACTTTTTGATATCATTTTCCTAATAATGAGACAAAGTTTAATTTCTGTTAATTAATTATTAAATCAATGTTTTTAAACATACTTTTTTACAAATATATTATTTTATTCTGTGAACTTATATTATTCTTATAACTAAAAGCCTCGAAGCAAAGGTAATACAAATAATTCTTAGGATTTTCTTTTAAATTTAATTGCAACATTTTATTGATCATTAATTTATTTAAAAATTAAACTACTTTGTTTTTATAATATACTAATATTTTATGTAAACCACTATATACAAACCTAACTTTTTCTGGAAATTTCTTAATTAACAAAATAAATTAAAGTAAATTCAAATATTTCTTATGAGTTTTTTAAATTTAAAAATACGTAAAAACTATTTTTTGCTATATATTTGCTTATACATTTTTATTTATTTAAAATTTATATATTTTATTTTTGATAATTATGTATTTATATTCAGTGAAATGAATAATTATTTAAATAAACTAAAGCCTTTAAGAAAGGTAATTCTAATATTCCTGAATAATTTTTTTAAGTTAATAATCCAATAAAAAAATAATAAATAACTAATATATTAAATCACGGTATTTAAACATATATATGCGAACTTGTTAAATATTTAAATGTTTTAAAGCCGTGAAGAAATACGATTCAAACCTTTCTAAATGTGTTTTTGAAATTTAAAAATCGAAGATAATTCTAATTCGCTTTTTTACCTTACCTATTTTTAATTTAATTAAGATTTGACCTATTCCTTGGTGGAGTAATTAGAGCAAAGACAAAAACACACAGTAAATCATTACTTCAGCCCGAAGAGACGTTTTCCGAGCAGTCAGCCATCTGAGAGACTGAGCGAACAATCTATAAATATTGGCATCATAAGCTGCCAATTTACGATCGCCCGATCGATGGCCTGATCTGGGGTTAGGCACACATCGTACACAGGGGAGCACCCGGACCCTCGGGCGGGCAAAGAAGTCCATTTGAGGCGGCTGCATATGGACTAACCGTTATGATTTCCACTGGCGCTCAAGCATTTTGCACTTCATTTAATTTATATGGCAAACAAGTGGGGGCCCAGATGGGAAGGCGGCAGGGAGAGGGGTGCCGGAGGTGGGGGCGCCACATCAGGCGCACTGGTCGCAGGGGCGTGGCAGCCACAGCCACCGCCTCCAAGGCTGCTGCAGCCGCTGCTGCTGCAGCTCGGTATCAGTTTCATGGAACTATGGTCACGATTTGGCAATAATGTTGCTTAAATACGCTCGCCACTCGGACTGAAACGTCCACTCCAACTGCGACTGCGACTCCGCGTCCGAGTCCGTCTGCGGGCGAGGGCGGCGTGGAGGCTGGGTACAGTGGGACCCAGCTGGCTGGAAGCACCAATTGTAAAACATTCGACGGCAAGATTTGTTTGCGGGATAAAAATAAAATTGTTCATTTAAAGTAGCTGCTTCTGTGTTGGCTTTTTGCCTCTCTGCCGAGTGGGCTGCTGCATATTTCGTTCGATCTCTCGCCGCCTCCAAATTGGCTTTGTTTATGGGATCGGGATCGGGATCCGGATCGTTCTTATCGCAGCCTGCTAAGACCTGCGGGTTAATTTCTTGGCGCTACTTAATTTTCGGCTACGGACTCCGACTGCAGCTGAAGGCTTATCAATCCGATTTTGATTTGGCCGCCACGATTAGATGTTTAGGCCGCTACTACGGTTGTACGATATGGGCCGAAACATGCCTTGGATGTTGTCTTTTTGCGAGTGTCACGATCCGGAGGAGTTGTCGATTCGCTCGACTGGCGATCGCAGCGATAGCGGAACCGGGGACAGATGGAAAATTGCGCAGAGAAAGGCATTTACATTCATTACAAATTGGTGAATGCGCTATGCGATTTAGTTGTATACACGGCCTGAAATTGTCTCCGGCATGTGGTCAAAATACTGCTCCGACAGCATACCACCGCTTCTATTACCAGCTGCAGGTGCTCCGAAGAAATGTTATATAAAAACAGGCAACAGTTTTTTTTATCCTTAGAGGGATTATATGAATACCAATAGGTTCTCTCGTTACATCGATAATATTGAAGCAAGAAGAAACTAAAATTAAGAAGCCCAACGAATATGCATTTAAAGTGTAGTGTTGAAGGCGGGTTAATTTTACAGTAATACTTTAAAGAAATACTTGAAAATATTTCAAGTAATACAATGATTTTGTTCCCATTCCCATTGATTTTGTTCAAGGTACTAAACCTTGAGGAACTATATTCTTGGCAGAAATCATCCAAAACTGCCGCTCACTTTCCAACTTCCGCAAGGAAATCTCCCCAGGAGTCGGGTTAGGAACGCAGCAAAATGAAAAAGGAATCGTAGAATAGCCAAAAACTGGCTTCATCCTGTCGTCCAGGTTCCACCTTCCAGGCCGGCGACAGTCGAGGGTCGGAGCTGCCAAAAAGCAATTCGATTGTGTGTGTGTGGATTGCTTGAGAACCGCAGGAGGCAGTTTTCCAAAACGGAAAACCATGCCGAACCCAGGCGAACCGCAGCGAAGTGAAGCGAGAGAAAAACGAATTTTTCGTCTATTTCGATGGCAATAATTCAAAATATGAAGACGGCTCGATAGTCATAAATCTGTCAAAAATCCATTTCTTTCATTTTACCCCCAAAAACAGCCACAGCCACGGCTACAGCAACGCCTGGCGTTTCCTTGCTCCGATTGTGTGTGCCGCTGCCTGCTAAGCGTATCTTTCAGATACACAAGCTGGCACTTCAAAAACGAGCAGAGAGCACCGAAAATGAAATACTGTCCGCTTGTCGCCGTCTCCTTGGGTTCTGTTTTCAAGAGATCCACTCGAGTCAGCAGCCATTCGCTCCTCCGTTCCACCGCTCCCCTCCGGAGCTGCCATTTCGGAAATAGCAAGACCAGACATCAAGCCAGGCCAATCCAATCCAATCCCATCCAACCCGAGCCACGGCGCAGCTGAATCGAAAGTGAAGCAGAGTATCTGGTAAGATGCTCGTTTGCTCACTTCACTCCCGGGATGCGGCCCCCTTCTGCCTTTTCTCAACCCCAAACGAGATTGAGATGATGGAAAGCAGCCATCGCACCATATTTCAGTCAATTAGAACTGTCATAATTCATTCTTCGGAGTTATTTAGTTTTTGCTCTGCCACAGCTCTAGAGCTGTTCGCCTCGCTCCCATGTCCGACGCCGCGGACAATTTATGGCTGCTCCGCATGACGAGTTCCAGAAAATTCAACAATTTTCCATGTATCTCAACCCCGAAAAATACACAGGGAAGTGTTTTTTAAATGCCAATACATAAGCACATATGCTGGTTCAGTCTGGGCACGCATTGAAATTATATAATTTGTAGAGTCAAGTGAGCTGTATAAGTATCTATAAAAGTTAAACCAATTGCTGGGCATTGAATAACGTAAGGGAAGTATTAATTGGGAAATGAAATTAAAACTTTATTCAATTAGGCCACTCTTGCAGTTGTCTTTAAATATTTATCTATGTATTCGGGAGTGTACTTAATTCTTAAAAGTAAATAGTAACCATTTGTGACACAAGTTTAATAATAAAATTGTAACTAGAAGTTGGTATCACGTCACCATTGACTTTTCCGAAGCTATAAAGGACTCTACAGAGGCTAGACATATCCGATGCATTATATGAAATACACACAACCGAAAGGTGAAAATGTATCTATAGACATTTGTACCTTTTCTATAGCAACTGGTGGTTAAAAATTTTAGGATACAACAAATCACGCCTTGTGGTTATAAAATTTCAATGTATAACCTTATCTCTACCACAAATATTATACAGTTTGCTTAATGCTTCTACTGGATTACTCCATTCAGGATGTGTACTATTTTATATGTCACATTGATTATGCTCATAATAACTTAATATTCAGAATATTATGTGGCGCAAAACCACATGGCTCTTCGACAACCATTTATCCATTTTTGTGCTCGAAGCTCGCCTCTCCACTTGCTGCGCTGCAACAAGAACTGGCTATCGAAATTGATGCCGCCAATTAACAGGCGTTGAAACACATTTCGACCAAATTGCATAAGCCTCGGGACGCGGCATAAACTGCTGGGAGCGGAGAGGATTTGGGCGAGAGTTGAACACCCCTCAGTCACGGGTTTCCCTATCGGAGCCACGCACATATCGGCACTCAAACAAACATCCGACACAGCCCGATGTTGATTACGACATAAAAATCTAGCAGAAGGACCCAGGTCCTGGCTCCCCCACCCCCACTGGCCTGGGTCAACAGTTTTTGATTACCTCTCGCTGTGCGAGCGAGCGCGAGAATTATTCCTAAAAACAAATACAAATTAATTTGAGTGGATTTCAGCGCCCCCACTCGACTCTCCCCACCCACACGCATATCCTTTTAGTCCTTTTTGCAGTGCATTTTATGCGTTGCGCCAGCTAATGGTCAACGCTTTATGTCGACGCTGACGCTGATGATTGTCCTGCAATTTGTGTCCTCCCTGCACGGTCTGGCCAGGATTTGGGGGTCGGGTGGCGAGGGAAGCCAGCAGAGAGCTGTGCTGTGCTTTCGTGCTGGAAATTGCCGCTCTTATTGCCTTTTTCGAAAAATTATTTCGCGTTAATGGCAATTACCACTTATGTCCTGGCTGTGCTGCGCGGCGCTGCTGTTGATCCTACCACGCTTCCTCGTCTTCGTCGCCTGCACAAATGCAATTCGAAATTATTTTTAAACAAATGATTTTCAGTTAATTTATGTTAAGTGTAGTTAAGTGAAAATTGTGTTTGAAAATTAGCAAAGCGCGGGTCGTAGTTTATGTGGCAACTCAAATAGCCTTTTGGCTGGGATATTTCAAATGCTCAAAGCCCCTGATGTTGGTTGCCAGATGCCATGGTACAATCAATGGTCTGCCAAATGCTGCACTGAATGTAATAAAGACTTTCAAAAAGTACCATTTACAAAGGATCACTGATTTAAGCTGGGCAATCTTGAACCATCCGGCCTGTGAACCTAGATTGTTAAAGGAACTCTTGAAAGGAATTATTTTAGGTCATTATAAATATTTATAATGTATAAATAATCCCTAGTTAGAAGTGGCTGTTGCTCCAAACTATTTTAAAATATTTCTTAGGACGAAACCCAACAAGACTTAACTTTAGTAAGCCACATGCTAAAAACAAAATTAAAAAAGAAAAGATAAACAATGGAAAAGTTGACTAAAATAAATACTTATTCCTTAAAATATAATTTATACGTATAATTTTTTATTCAAGATTGAAGTTTTTAAAATATAAATAAATAAAATAAATACACGCATCTGGGAAATTCAACAAACAAATACGAGCTTTAAGTATATCAAAATATAGGAACATCAACAACAAAACCATAATTTAAGAAACAGCAAAACCATTGAAATAGTATCAAAACTATAAGCAACAATAATAAATCTGGCTAGCTAGAAGCAACAACAAAACACGCCCTAAACTAAAGAAATAAAAGCTTCAAATGCGGAATGAACAAAAGCAAACGCAACAGCAGCAGCAAGCGTAGCAGAAATGACTAGAAACAGAAGAAAAATCTCCTATAGCAACAATGGCAACAACTAAAACAGCAACAAAAGTAGCAAATCCTGCAAAAACATCATGTGTCGGGATTTTTATAGGGACTTATTTACTTGAAAAGCTGCATATAAGGGTATACACGATTTGAGGTGAAGCTTAGGGGCAAAAGCAGTATCTGAAGCAATGTACATATATATTGTACACATTATCTATTAAATAATCTGGTTGA
The DNA here is from genome assembly GCA_008042635.1 of Drosophila nikananu. Lineage (NCBI taxonomy): Eukaryota > Metazoa > Arthropoda > Insecta > Diptera > Drosophilidae > Drosophila > Drosophila nikananu. Next base: position 27,360 of record VNJV01018983.1, on the reverse strand, counting down.
ATATGGTCCGAACACCGGACACCTGAATCTTAAAGAGAAATTAAGAATTAAATACTCTTACATATATGGTATTATGGTTTAATAATGCTAAAATAATGTTACCATTCGAAATAGTAACACCAAAATGCCTAAAATATTTTATTGTAAACTTAAAGTAGTAGTGGGCACCTTTGTAGTGTTAATTTGTGTAATGCATACAAATGCTAAAATAAGATTCCCTTCAACAATTCGATTATTTAATTTTAACTGTATTATTATATTATACTCGCGCAGTAAGTTTAAACTTTTATACTTTCGAACTTTACTATATACTGTTTCTATTCCTTTTAATTATACCATATATTATATTATTTAACTTGGATGAAATTGGTATTGAATGTTCAAGTCACTCAACTAAAGCGTTTCTTTTCTTTTGGTAATGTTATTTTATTTAATAAATAAATAAATAATTGCTGTCCCTACCAAAATTATGTATTGGATATCTAAGTTTCGAATCACTCAACTATATCTTTCGTAGTTCTTGTTATTATTTTATTTAAATAATAAAAAATTATGTAGTTGCAGTTCCATCTTATAGTAAATAATGGGTATCTAAGTTTCGAGCAATCCCAACTATGCCGTTCCTTCTTATTGTTATTGCTGCTGTATGGAATCTTCGGCTGCTGCTTCTTCTGCTCTTTCTTCTCTGCTGCTTGGCTCATTTTGATGGACAGAACAATGGAAAAAGGGGTGGAATCGTTGAGCCAACTCACACAGATGCGCGAATCGCTCTGTGCGTGTGTGTGAGATATGAAATTCGATTTGCATTTTACGAGGCACACGCAGAAAGAGAGAACCATAGAGGGAGCGGGATAGGAAGAGGGAGAAAAACACAACGCAAGGCAGAATCGACAAAAATGTCGACCGAGGGCAACATAAAAGTTGATGGATTCTTCTTCAACGCTTCCAATGTGCTACAGTGGGTGGACGGGGGACGAGGGTGCCCCACACACAGGGGGGTTGGGCGATTCAGTTCGTTCCCCTGAAGGGTTTGTGCCAAGGCAGGGGATCAATGGGAGGGTAAAGAAAAGCGTTTTTTTCGATTCCTTTGGCTTGTGGAGCTGGAACAGCAGGCGACCGATGAATGGGAACTGGGTCTTGTTGTCAGATGTTGTTAAAGCTGTCAAACTGAACTCACCACTACTGCGGTGTTGTTGAAGATGGCAAAATGTCCACTGCACTATTGTAGTACGTTTTTCAAATGCGTCTTAATAGAATAGTTGTTATTTATAATCAGATAATTATTTCCACCATTGCTTTTTTTGTTTTTGATGCCAAATGTCTACAGTAGGTCAGTATTTGTATAAATACCTATTTATATTTGTAATATATTATTTTTTCCTCCTAAATTGTATTTAATAAAATTGTATTTAATTTGATTTATTTAATCAATAGTCCCATAAATAACCTAAATTGTTTCGGTTAAGTAATAACTTAATTACTAACATAAGTAATTAATTAAATATGTTTTAGAAATTGTTTTATTGTAATCTAAATAATGCTGACTAGACCTAAAATTTATTAATCAAAGAAAAATACTGGTTCTGGCGTATAATTCTGACATCATTATACCGTCTCATTTAGTAATAATCAAGATCTTTGGTTTAAAATTCTGTAATGTGATTTGAGATGAGAAAAAACCTAGCTAGATTTTAATGTAGTATATTGGCTCCAAAAATTACTACATTTGTTGATTAAAACGTAACCACAATTAGATTTATTTGTCTTGTTCATACAACTTACATATGTGGCTCGGCAGGGAAATTCAGGTTGAGAACAGCATGGGTGACCGCAATATGAGTATCGGAGGAGAGTCGCAGTCTAACCCTAGAATACATAAGTGGGTTTTATAACCCATTTCGTGATCTTTATGGTCGAGTATTGAGTATCTATCGAAATGTGTTACTTTCAAAACATTTAAGATTGAAAGAGCATTGAGAGTCGAAAGGAGCGTAGACTGGAAACTGCAGGTGCACCTACCGCCTTGGCCCCAACTGTCTCCTCGCTGGCACTTTGCTGTGTACTCTTTGCAGTTCGCTTTGTGCTTGGCTGCTGCGGGCTGTGTGTATTGGTGCCCCAACCTGCTCTCTCTGTCGCACTCTCGGCCGCCGTCCCTTTCTGGCTGAGCTGCGAGCCAGGGTTTTGTTCGAGCGCATTGAGCTGTCAACTTCATGTCTCAGCGTTTCGTTTTCGCTTGTCTTGTTGTTAGTTGCTGCCATTCTGCTGCTGCTGTTGTTGGTGCTGTTGGTGCTGCGACTGCTGCTGTTGCCGGCTTGGTTGCTGATGGAATCTGGCCAGCGCACAGCAGTCAAGTCAACTACCAATCAGGTCGGTTGCTGCCTCTTTTTGGCCAAAGGATTTCACGTGCAGCTCGCACACACAAAATGGCAGACATCTTGCTCAGCTTGCAGCAACCTGTATCTCTGCATCTCTGCGTCCTAGTATCGGGGTATCTGCGATTGCCGGAGTATCTGGAGTGGCCTGGGTGCACCATCTTCCTCGCTCGCCTACATCGATTTCCCCCATTGAGTCACTTGAATATGCAATTTTTCAAAAGTGTTCGGCAAGTGAAAAACCATCCGCGCTAAGTGGCTGAGCGGAAGAGAGCGAGTGGAGGGGGTGAGCCATGATATGATTTAATTAGGAGTTTCCACGCGCAATTAATCTTGTGCCTTTTTTCAGGCAGCCTCGCTGCGGATGCAGCACTCGAGAGCACGACAAGTCAATGCTTCGGACGGGGTCACCGTTTATGCGCATAAGGAAAACGCGAAAATTTAAGGAAGGTGAGCAAAGGTAATACAAAAAAATATTTATCAATTTAGGTGTAAAAGTTTACATACATAATTACATTGCATTGAATTCATATTCTAGTCTATTTTTACGTAATTAATAAAACGGAAGCCAAAATAAAAATCTTTCCTTGAAGGTAATATACCAAAAAGAACTACTAACCAATTTAAGGCCAGTCAATCAAATTCTTTAAAAAATCTACCAACTCTCAGCAGACTCTCCATTAAAAAACATCGTGAAAGTGAGCATTAAGCACAATAGGTAAGTGTTACATCGTGAATTCCCCATTGGGATACTGCCTGCGGTTATGTCACGATCCTGTCCCGCATAAACGACCTTCGACACGTTCCCCTTTGGCGAGAATTTTCCTACCTGTTTCTGCTTCATTGAGTGAGCCACTCAAGCGACTTTTTACCGTCACTATTTCTAGCTCCCTCCCTCGCACCTCGTCTCGCTCACTCTCACTGCGCCGACATCTGACAATTCAATTATTCAAAGGAGAAAGGAGAGGAGACCTCGAGGAGTCCTGAGCCGAACACATGTTGGATCGACCTTTTCTTTCCCTGGCTCTTCAGGGCGACATTTTGTGAGATTAATGCGGCAATTGTTGCCTTCATCATTTCATTTCCATTTCCCATTTTTCCCACTGGCTCCCCTCCATCCCCCGCTCTCCGCCCGCGCTCATCGTTCGATAATAATGCAATTACTATTTGAAAAATGACGTCTGACAGTTTCGGATTTGTTATGGTATTTATCAAAGTCGTCTCCGTCCGCGCCATATGCATGCGCAGGCCCCGAAGATGAAGATGGAGGTGAGCACAGAGGTGAGGCGGAGGCGAAGGTGCCCTGAACCGGAGAGTCCCTGTGGAACTTGCAACTTGCCGCCGCAAGGGGCAAGAGAACAAAAAATTAACTTGTCACTGCCATCGCAGGTAAATCAGTTTCTTCTGGCTGAAGGATTTCCAGTTGTATCTGGCATCCCAGGCCATCTTCGCGCCCAAGGTTAACTCCGATATCGAGATCCTACAAAAGTCTTATTAATAGCTCTATTAATTCAGCGATAAAAGGGAGACATCTCTTTTGGATCTCCCTGAAGTGGATGCTGGCCCTTTGAAAAGGATGGGGATCGGACGCAGTGGCTCCACACATGATAAATGGAACTGCAAGAATATGCTATATGAGAGAGTAGGGTTCCAAAGTGGACTGTTGAGCTTAAACCCCTTTCAAATCAGAACCATACAGACGATATAGTGAACATTCCATTCCATTATATAAAAATAAATAATGTCATGGAGTTAATAATATTTAATAAGCTTTAAATATTTATAATATTGAGTATTGTTTGAGTAGTTGTACAATATTAATTATATATATAACATTTAGACGGATATGCAACGTATTAAATAATAAATGCGTTTGTTCTTTAAGTGAAGAAATATTAAGATTTTGTTTGTTTACACCCGGTACCTATTGGGTACAATTGAACTTCAGCAACATTTACAAAAAAAAAAAAAAATGTTTGTAAATTTTTTTTTTTACAATTACGATTGTAAACATTTGCCTTCAATTGTCAACATTTTCTTCTGCCTTCCTTTAAGTTTTTCATACATTTAAGCAAGTCTCACCTTCCTTTAATTTCACCCAAAATGCGTTGTTTAACAGGTATTTCACAGTTGGATATGTACATAGATATGTAGATATTAAACTCAGTTAACAAGTTATAGAAAATAGTCAAGTATGTTATATTTTTACACAACATTAGGTAACGTAATATGAAAATGCTGTAAACCTTTTCCAAAATGGACTAAAACAATGCATGGTAAAAATATAACCACAAAAAACACACATAAAATGCAAAAGAGATAGTCGTCGCATCCACAGTGGCAGAATCATCTAAAAATCTGTGACGCAATAAAATAGAATTAATGGAACCGGAATTATGCGACTCATTTGGGGAGAGGCAAACACAGACAGGACGATTATGAAAGGGATCGGGCCGGGCCCGGACCTGGGACCTGTGTCCAATGCTAAATATGTCCGTGTCTGTCGCATCTAATATTAATAAATATCTTCAATCTGCTGTCAGACAGTGCAAAATAGTTATGGCGCGATATGCAATTAAAATATAGCTAAAAACCAAACGGGAAAAAAGCCAGGACGAGCGGGGAGCTGAGGGACGAGGCGGCGGAGAGTACAAATACCCCTGACAGGTAATAAAAGTAATTTATGCGCGCTAAGGGTTGTAAATGCGACATCGGGAGGTGGTTGCAGATTGGAGTTGGAGATGAAAGTGGAACAGAACAGTCAGCACTCGTTTAATGCTGATGACGATGACACGAAGCCGGCGCAGGCGAAGGACATTCCCCACCCAACTGGCACATGCCCCGTTTCTATATTTCATCCACGCTATCAAAGATCACAAATCAAATTATTACGCCATGTGATGGCCGCGGCACCACACCGACATTGATGTTGGCGTTGAATAAAATGGCTGCTTAACCGCAGGAAAGATGAAAATTACAAAAAATACCGAGTACCGAGCACAAATTAAAGGATTTTTTATAGAAGGAAAGTAGCTTACATTAGAGATACTGAAAGCATTCATACTGTTACAGCGGTTTAAATAATATTGAAATGAGAGCATGCTTTAATTTTATAATAATAAATAATTTAAAAATCGAGCAAACATAAAATAATCTAATAATCAATGTTTTTGATTACATGCTTTATTTACTATTTTAAATTAAATAACTATATCTTAAGAAAATAAATATATGCATTGTTTCCCAGACTTGATTAATATTGAAATGAGAGCCTGCTTTAATTTATTCAGAATTATTTATAATTCAAATGTCATTAAATTTAGTGATTTACAATATATCTTATATTAAATTTCCAATTTAATGCCTTATTATCTATTTAATAGTTAAATATTTGCCTACATAAGAACATTAATAAATTAAGTACTTACATTTGAGATACCATAACGATAGTACTGGTTCCGAGAATTTCATAATATTAAAATAAAAATCTAGTTTTATTTTAAAGGAATATTGTTAATTTTAAATTAATATAATTAATCTTAATAAATTTTCTAATTTTAAAAATTTCCCCCAATCTCTTTGTGTGATTTATTTACGATTTAATACTTAATATTAATTAATAAATTCAAGTAGTTACAAGTTCCGTCTTACTTTTATATCTTATATACCAAAACCATTTATAGCTCCTTTTATTATTATAATTTTTAATTATATTATTATTCTACATAAAAGCAAGTTACCTTAACCCTATATACATAGCTCCTCTCTCTTATTTATTTAAAATCGTTGGAAAAAAGGAAGCTAGTCTTGTGCCAAACTCCCATTTGACTGCACGGGCGGAAAAAGCGGTGAAAATTATGAGTGCGATTTTCGAATCCACGGGGCCAAGGACCGGGAAATCGTCAAGCTGCCAAAGCCGAATCGAAGGACACACAAGCACACATTGACGCCGAGCAAAACAGGATTTCATTTTTATGATATCTGTGTCCAATCTCCTGGTTTATTCGGCCGCACGAATAGGAAATATTATATTCAAAGCGAGCAGCCCTAAATAACTGAGTCCCAGCCCTGCCCTGGCCTGCCCGTCTGTCTGACTTAACTGACTGCCATTTTGGTCCTGTGTGTGCCCCTTTTTGCTTTTGGCAGTGCGGCGTCGTCCTTTTTGCGTTTAATTTTATACAATTGAGTGATTTATTCGTGTCACAAAATAAAAAAGAATTATGACTGCCCGCCCGGCCGGAGGAATAAGGGTCGTTTTCTCGAGGACCGAAGGAAGTGTTTGCCAAAAACTCGACTTTGAATGGTGGATGAAAAACATTGCCCGAGCGGTGAAAGGGTCGTCGGAGAGAGAGAGAGAGAGAGAGAGGGGGAGGGAGAGAGAGCGAGAGAGAGGGAGAATAGCCCGCACATGCTGCGTGGCCATTGCCCTGTCCGTGGCCCCTTGGAATTTCCCAACTGACAGCCTGTCGCTTCTTCATCGTCGTGTTCCGTCAGTCGTCGTCGTCGTCTTCGTCGTCGGCCATGATGGAATCGTCTCGCTGCGCGTGTGTCTGTGAGCACTCGCTCCGCTCTCTCCATCCCTTTCCGGCGTAGGAAAGGAAAACACTCTTGGAAGTTTTCCCAGTTCGATGGGGGGCGGTGGCAACCGATGCGGGTTTTTCATTAAAAACTTTTCTGCTGTTAATTTTGACGAAAGCAACAATGAATAAAATTCACCCCCACGACGCGCTGGCGGCTCGGAGTGGGTGTTTTTCGATTATCCATTTAAATGGTGTTGAATGTTAAGAAGTTTTTTTCTACGAATATTTACTTTATACTGGGAGAATAATTAAACAATAGGGAGAATTCACGAAAATTAAATTCATTTTAAATTCAGTATACTTTTAGATCAAATCCAGTAATGTCAGTTTGGTGATATTTAAATTATCCTTTTTTTATACATTCCTATAAAATTTAAATACAAATATGAATACATATTTCATGAGAGGGGAAATCCAAATACATATGTAAAAAACTAAAATCACAAGACTTATTGTGTTTTGCAACAGTAGAGGAAATATGTTATACAAATAATCTGTGTGCTTTTTACCCACTAATTACTGAATGAGCATAGAAATAATAAAGAAAACAAATCCCTTTTTTAGTTATAGTTACCTATAGCTAACTATGGTCGAATTCTAGTCGAAACACAAAGATTTAGAGGGTAAGGACGAAAAAATTGTATTCTAATACTTTAAGTCCGAAAGCGAATAAAATTGTATGAAAAAAGACTCAAATTCAAGATTTCTTTGTTTAGAATCGTTTTAAATATACATATATACATTTATATTTGTTAGAATTCTGTAAAAGATCTTGTTAAAAACGCTTAAGGGTAATGTATACGTATTATTTCATGTATTAATCCGTTAATTTTTATATTTCACTGGTAAATTTATTGCACCCTGCTAGAGCTAACACCGTAGACACAAACAAAGTTCATCCCAAATATCCTTAAAACCAAAGCCAAAGAATAAGCATCATTTATATAAAACCCGATTAAAAAATACCGATTAAAACCCATATAACCCAATGGTCTCATAGCTGTCAGCGGCCAGCTTCAAATCTCAAAATTATGACTAATAACTTAAAATTACAAACGAATTAAACACGAACAGATGCCATGCATTTGAACGAAATAGAAGATATACGCGGCGATATCCAGCAAATTTCAGTGTGGATGTGGGAACGAAAGCCATTCAAAAGACAAGAAGAACTGCTGCGGAGAAAATCTCATGGAATGAAAACCATAAATTTGATAATTGACTTTCCAACAAATGAAAGAAGAAAGAACCGCAGCTAGCCGCCGGGCGGGGTAACAGAAAACCCCCGATTGGCTTACATAATCGAAGAAACACATAAATCTCCGGCGGGGGACCCAGAAAACCCAGTCAGTCACTTCAAGTCGACAACTGCGAAACGGAAATGTGCATCATAAAAATATTAAAAACCGGAGAAATTCTCCCCGACTCTCCGCTCCGTGAGACGTGCGAGATAAAAGTCTGGGCCGTCGGGGCGTCGTTCCAGTGCATTAGAGATCGCATTCGAAAATGGAGGCTCGATGGGCTGTCAAGGTCGTAAATCTGGGATAGGGGCACACTTCGCTGCCCTCTCGTTTAGTTCTTGTAATTTTCATAATTTTCATATTTCCACATGGCCCTGCAGCGAGTGCAGCTGCGCGCCTGCGCAAAAGTATCTGACGGACGCGTCGCGTTCGATTTCGTTCTGCTAAATTAGCCGGGTCGGTGATTTATGTCGTCGTCCTGCTGCATTCTGGATTTTTTCCGTGCTCCTGCGGCGCGTCCTGTTTCGTAAATTTGCCTAACTCCCGGCGATAGTCGGAGGCATTGGAAAAGAAAGCGCAGCATGTGCCCAACGGTCAAGGGTCAGCTCCGCGCAGGCAGCCAGCCACTTTTCAACTTTCTAATCTTTCACTCACGCATCAGGGCCAAGCATATTTTCGGAGCGAATTATGAACTCCTTTTACATTCTATTTTCGAAAGAACCCGCTCCCGTAAATCACTCAAAATTTGACATTTTTCGTTCTTCTTTTTAAATTGCGTGACATTGTTTTATGAAGGGATGCGGGGCGGGCATGTGTGTGTGCGATAATTTCCTGATATGGAGGCATTTCATTAGATGAAACATTGCCACCGCCATCGAATGTGTGGCGACCGACCACAAAAACTAAACACTGATGGCTCTCGAGGTGGATTTTCCACTGTCAAAACTTGATTAGTTGCTTTCGATTCTGCTTTGGCCCGTCTGCGTCTTTGTTCCCCATTGTTCCTGCTGCCATTCCCTGAAGCAATTCCAATTCCGCCCATCATAAATCTAAACGAAAGGGGTTACTTTTTGTAAGATAGTCTCTCGCAGGGCCCTAAAATATATATTTTATATTCTGTCACTTAGGCGACACGCCTACAGGACTTCTCCTGGCGAGGGGGGATTCGTACATGTCTGGAGGTATTAGTATATGAGTTCTATCTCTTTCCACAGTACTATATCAATTTTAAGGGGTTATATGTAATATATTTTTTAAATTTAATGCAAATTATTGATCTAATGCACTGTAGATACACTTGTAGAGCAGATATTTGCTATATTTAGGTCTTTGGCGACTAGTCTAGTCCAGAATAAGAGGTATCTGTTGTCAAAGGATGTAAATTTCTTCTAGATAAACTTAACTAGCTTAGCAATCACCTAGATATTGGATACTGCATTATTAGTTTAATTATGATAAGCCTCTGTTTTCCATCAACATTGTGCGTAAAACTATTTAGCAGAACAAAGGTGAGCCAATTAGCTGATGGAACATTAGGTTTAGCTGAGCTCAGCGTCCGACTTTTGTTCGGGCCACATTGATATGCTAAGCAGCCGGGGCCATGATGAGCAGACACTCACACGGAAGGCATTTTCAGAGGCCGGGAGAGGGGGCAAGAAAGCAATTAACTAAATCCGAACAAGAGAAAGCCATCTGAGAAGGACTTTGAACCACCCCCAGGACGAGGGACATCCGCTTGCGGTCTGGTCTCCGGGACGGCATTAAAATATAATTGCGACTATTTAATGCCATTAAAGTCACTGCAACGATTAATGACTAATGGAGGTCCGAGGGGGTGTGCTTCCCGGTGGGTGTGCGTGGGTTCACTCGTGCCTGGGATTGATAGAATGATTTAATGTCGCCAATAAATAGACGGACGAGCGGGGACGTGCGACACATTCGAAATGCTGGCCGACCCGCATGGCCGTTCTGAAAAAGCCAAAGATGGCCGCCTCATTGCATGCTCAGCTGACATTTAATGTGTCAAATAAGGGTTTCCACCACCCTCTAGCTAAAGGAAAAAAAGAAAAGCAGAAGAGCCAACAAGTCGACCATTTAATACCCTGTTTCAATTGTGGCCTGCAAGGGAGTCGCTCTCAAGCCACTCTCATTAAACGTTCACTAACAAATTGACCAGTATTTCACAGATACTTTGGAGGAGTTGCGGGACCTCTTAACAATAAAGTTAGAATTACATCTAGTAGTTAAATTTGTTTTAAAAGGAAATGACGAGGGAAAAGCACCGTGGTCATCTCTAAAAATGTATGCTAGTGGTGGGTAGTGTTCCTTGTATTATAACCGAAACCAAAGCAGAGCAGACAGAGGAAACCCTGTCATCATCGTCATCCACTTTCTTAAGACTCAGAGACCTTGGCCGGCCACAAGTTTTATGGGAAATTGATATCGGCGGCATTGACGGCCCTTTCACTCCACATGGCCGTATCGCTGTCACTCTCTGGGACTCTCCCCATTTCACGCAGGATGCGTGCGCGTGTGTTTGTGCGTACACATAAATCTGTCAGTTGGCTTTTCTTTTTTGTCACTGCCTGACTGTCAATTCACAGAAAAATTATGATCCTGAAAAGTAGATTATCCTTGATTTATCGCCGCATCATTTGAAAGTTGAAATTGCCTTTCACGCACACCCAGGCCCAGGGAGGGCGGCGCGGCATGCACGTTATGTATCTCCGAATCTTTTGTTCCCAGCATGTGTCTGTCTGTCAGAGTTACAGCCTCAGAACTCCGAGCCACACACTTTATTTGTTGACATTTCCCTGCGCCTGCTTTCTTTCGAGAACCTTTCCTCGGTCGCCGGGTTTATTTATGGCCCTCAGATGTATCTCCCGGCTCGGCTGAACGGCCCAGTAGATAACAGGACACATCAAAATCATTCTCTGCGTTTGAGTGAAAGTCGGGATAGATTTGGACGGCAAGTGGGTTCGTGGAGGACACAGCGCACACTCGCACAAAAGGACATTCCATCCCCGGCGATAATAAATAAAATTAAATGCGCTTTTGTTTGAACCAATTGAATTATGTGCGTGTGAATGCCCCGCCATACTGCCGTCTCCCATTTCTTTTTCCTGTTCTCCTCATTTTGAAATGCTGGCTTTAAAACTCCCCATTCCCCTTCTCCTCGGCCAGTCAAATTTTATTGCCTTTCCAAACAGTTTTAAGCAGAAATGGCTCCGTTCTCAGCCATCCATCCATCTAGGCGTCCCCATGAGTTATTCTTATTTCATATGCGACACTTTTGTTGATGAAATTTCGCTTGTGTTTGGGACGGGAGCGTGGTAATGATTTTTTACGGCTTGAATTTCGGGGAATTTATGAATTAATAACATATTATCTGTCCCCAGGGAGAGAATTAAATTACTAGAGACTGATAGTGAAATTATACCAGGATTTCACTTGAAAAATGCTGTTTAAGATTTTGAATGACGAATAAAAATGGTTAATTTGTTCATTTTCTGAACAAAACTCAAATTCAATAAATATTTTTTGGATTTAATTAAAAAACCGTAATTCTTTTATTCAGCAGAGAATTTAATTAGTTGGCAGACTTGTAATGGAATCAAGCCAGAGTATCACTCGTAAAACAAAACTTTAAGACGAAGGATGGGGAATGTGACTGATTTAATAGTAACAATGGCATTTAAATACAAATTATTTTAGATTTAATTAAAAATCAAGAAAATTAACTTCAAGTATGCTAGACTCTGAGATACCAAGTAACAAAAACTCTTAGCATCCTCTCTAGCATCCTTGTCTCCTTGACTTAAATATTTTGACTGACAGTCACTGTCGTCAAAATTTAATTACCAATAATTGTGAAATAAGTCAGAAGACCCAGACCATATAACTACTGAATCTATATTTTTCCTTAACTTAAATTTCAGGGTAAAGCTTAGATATATGTTTGTTATACTATTTAAGAATAAATGAATTATGAATTAAACAAATATTTTGTGGATGTTTTAACATTACCATATTTTGAGGAAAAATTATACAGCGTATTTATAAGAAACTAAACATTAAATAGAAATAATACAAGTCAATAATTCTGTTTATTTTATTTATCATGCATTTTTATTTGTTAAAACCGGAAACTGATGATAGTTCAATTACACAGTGCTGCCCCGATTTTTGCATCCGTTTAATAGCTTCCGGTCTCGAAAGACTCTCGCCATTTCAATCATCGTCCTATTACTGTCTTCCTCATTGTTGCTCAGCCGAGGAAAAAGAAGAATTATTATACGCATTTGGTAATAAATACGCTGTCAGTCCGGCATCGATTATGAACACTCACGGATGCACTCGCATTCAGACTCACTCCCGGGCACCAGACACCGGCCGAGTCACTGCAGCCTGCAGATCCTGGATGATGGCGACGGCAGCTTCCAATAATGTGAGTCAATAAATCGCCAATCAAGCAATCATACACAATTTATTTCCCGTCATAATTATCGAGGAGCTGGAAGAGGGCTCCCCAGGCTCCCCGAGAGCCCCCTCCCAGCCGCTCATTTACCCCACTCCGAAGGCGAATGCGAGTGCAGCCGTGTGATTATGACGCTGCCGTTGGACGCCCTGCAGCGGATCGGTCTGTGGTCCCACCTCCGAGTGAGAGAGAGAGGGCTCACCTCGTACCCAAGGCGGAGACAGAGGCGGAGGCTGCGGCCGGGACAGGGACGGGGACAGTCGTCGGTCCAGTTTGCATCCTTCGTCTCGTTTGATTTGTGGCATAGACAGACAAAGCTGCGCTGAGGTGGGGAGCGTCACCTTGTCCAGGGAGTTATTTGATTCGGTTGCCTTTATTTAGATACCCTTTCTAGGGAGTATAATCACTTAATGCAGAAGCAATCGAATTAATTACAAAAATATATATGAGACTTTAAATATTACAACTTTAAGGATGCTAGTATAAACTTTAAACTTCAACTTTGAATTACATAATTAATGTTATACACTATATTAATTAATAATGCAATTTTAAGCACTTCAGTTTTTGGATACCCTTATATTATAAGTTATTTTATTTAACACAATTCCTTAAACTAACAGTAGGAAATAAACAATTTTAGAGAAATAAAATAAATATGTTTATTACCAAGTATTGGTTCTAGTAAATTATTTTCAAATCTTTATTCTTATAGATTTGTGTAAATTACTAACATATAGTATTCAGTAAGTCAGTTAATAAAGGTAGCTTTAGTTATTGGGTTTTTATAATAACATTTCTTCCAAATGTCACCTTTCCTTCTTAAGTAATGGTTAATTACATTTTGAATTGTACATTTTAATTACCGAATGAATGAATAATAAATCAATGTTATACAATAAAATTCCATTCCTTAATATTCTCAGTTTTTATTGAGGTTTATAAAATGTAATTACAATTACTGTAATCCTCTGAACAGTCAATGTAAATAATGCAAGCAAATAAAGGAATATAAGGGAAAAGTAATTAACACAATGTATTTCCTATTTTATCTTTAAACTTATCAATCATTTTAACTTATGCTTTCATTGTTAAAACTTATTATAAACTACCAGCCATAGCTTCTGTGGCGCTATGCAATATTTTGTAATTAAGAACATAAAAATTAATATAAAGGACCCTTAAATATTAGTTTTTTAAGTTTTGAAACTGTACAAATTTTCTAGGGTATTTCAAGGTTCGCTGTTTAAGGGCCTGTCTTTGCGCGTTTTTTGGTTTTATCATTTTTATGGCCGTTTCAAGTTCTGGTTTCGGGTCTCCATTTGACATTCCATTCGTCCATTTCGGTTCGTTTTAATCGATTTCTAGTCCCCTTTCACTCCAGTTCTCCTCCACACCGATCAGTTTCCTCAAAATATGCTTAATCTTCTTGGTTACTTAATGCCTTTTTTGTTTTTGTTTGGTCACTTTTTTAATTTGAATTTTGTTTGTATTGTTCTCGCTCCAACCCCCAGCGTCCATCCACAGGGCTGTCTCTTTCGCTGGCTTTTCATTCTGGGCATTTTGTCATTGGTCAATAAATTCGATGGATTTAGAGAGTTCCTGGGGATTAAAGGTTTAAGTTATACATATATTAGTTTAAATATGTTGTTAGTATATTTATTCATTTTTAAAAATTAAATTTGTTATATGTAAGGAACCCGCTAAGTCCGAATTTGAATAAGAAGCTTTCGCAGCTTCCTTAATTGCAGTAATTTTTCACATCCCAAATAATTGAAAGTCTGCACAAAGTTTCTGCCATTAAGAAGCGTACAGTAAAAATAAATCAATCAATGGAATTAAATTAAACATAAGAAAATGTGAGGAGAACGAAAAGTAAACAAGTTGGCCTGGCGGGGGTATTGGGGACCGAGGCTCGGAGGCCGGAGCTCTCACATGGGAGTGGAAATGAGTGGGGCCCGGCAGCTCATTGGGGCCTAATTCCGAATAACGAATTTAACCAATTTACTCAAATGCTAATTTATGGCCGATGGAGGTACAGGTAAAGTCATCTTCGGGACGGGACTTCGAGCACGCCATTGCCAGAGCCGATCGGCATCATCATCGTCAACATCGGCAACATCATCATCGCCGTTGTCGTCTCCGCTGTCTGCGCTGTCAGTGCCGGCCACAAACATGGAAGCTGCACCACACAGAGATGCAGATACAAATGGAGAATCCCAGATGAGTGGGGGCGGGAATACGGCACCGCATGAATTACGACGAATCAACGCGCCGCAGCCAGCCAGCGGCAGGGGCAGGGAGCGGCGGATCATGACAGTTGAGCCACTGCTGCCACGGTGCCACCACTCGGAGCCGGGGCCCAGGAGCGCCGAAGGTGCTCCTCGCAGTTGGAGACGGACATGATGGACATGGCGCATTCCACATGCCCTTGGCTGGGCTCCCATGTGGGGCTCTGCCAGGGAGCACATAAATTTCTATAACCAGCGGACTGATTGCCTGGCAGCCTCCTCAACGCATGTGCACTTGGGTGATGCACTCTACCTCTCATGTGTACCTCAAGGTAACAAGGAGCAGTTTACTCCTATTAAGAGCATCTCAAGCTGGGTACAATAGGATCTGTCTTAAAAAGATAATAAGATTAAAAGCAACATTTTATTTTTACAATGGAAATGTTTCATTGCCTTTATATGCTTTGCATAAATATTTTTTATTTAAGCATTACTAAATCTGCAGATATAAATAAATAATATTGAAAAATTATTACTGAATAAATAAATCACAATAACTCACAATTAAATATTAACTATCCGTTATTTATTATTACGCTTATCGGAAGGCAATAAATTGGAGCGAGACAAAGTAAGGAAAATAGCAATCGTGAGGTGATCTATAAGTCCATAAATTAAGTACTTATGTTATTATCTAATTGGCTTAATTTACATTGATTAACTAAACAATATAGTATTACAGAGCACTGTAACCACACAAAAACCAAACAATAACACACCTAAAGTCAAAGCTACAAATAGGTTACAACAATTATTTTAAAAAAATATCGAAATTGTTGTTTCAAGACATTCACAGCGCACTGAGTTGGCTCAGGGGCTGTCATGGGCAAAAAGCCGATATCAGCCCAGTTAGTTAGCTGCTCCCCACCGAAGTCCTGCCCTCAAGCCGTTCAATAGCAGACAATGCAGCTGCTGTGATCCAAAAAGCAAAGCGGAAGGGCTCCTCGAACCGTCGGTAGTCGAGTCGCATCTGAAGGATAGGGGCTAGGGGATCGGGCATCGGGCAGGAGACCGGAGCAGCTGCTGCTGGAACGTCGGTGAGTGTCAAAAAATGCCACCGAGGCATAGAAAACTGGCACAGCCATCGACAGAGTCGTCGCTGCCACGGCAACAGCAACAGCAACTGAAAGCGGCAACAACGGCTGCAACTTGTGCAACAAGTTCCAGTTCCTGCAGCGCTGCAGCTCTAATTGACAGCTACAATCGTCGCGCGGCCAATGCCACCCACCCATCGCTGGGGCACCCACGTCGTATGCGGATAGCCCCACTGCCGGGCAGATTACTTCAATGCGTTTCCCACAATTGATTCGGACAATGCCACCGAAACAAAGCGATGGACAGGGCTGCATCCCGACCCGCGTTCCGCGTCCCACGTCCCACGTCCAGCAGTGAACCCCAGATACGGCCTGTTGCGCGCCAGGCTAAAGGAAAAGGTGAGTTTGTCACCTGGCTAAATGGTCAAAATGGATTTCAGGAGGTGCATAAATTACAATTTTTGAATAGATATATAAAATTTAAGGTATTTTCACGACGAGGGTTAATACTGGACTTTATTATTATTCTTTCTTTCCAATTCCCTTGCCTTAGCTTTAAACAATTTGTTGGCGACATTTTTGTTGGTGGACTTACTGCTTAATGAAATGCTTTTCCAAAGATGCATGATGTACGTGTGTACGTTTATGGCTGCAAATGTGTGTGAGCAACAGGTTGCCTGGCTCTGCCATGGCCGCTGGGGTGTTGATTTCCTGTGTGTGCTTCAACCCCTGCCTCCCTCCAGAAGCCGCCGAGGTTCTCCGGGCCAGGCCACTGCCGCCTTCCTCTGGCCTGTGCCTTGATTTTACGGCATTCGATTGTCGCTTTTTGGAAGGCTGCAAGAGCAACCTCGGCCACTCCAGCAACAGCAGCCAGTGCGGCAGGCGCAGTTTGATGCATGTAACCTGTCGCGCATATTATTTTTGAACATATTCAGCATTGGACGTGCTACATAATTTTGCCACAGAATACGAGCCGGTGAGCCCGAGGAGCTGCTGCAGGGGAGTGGCTAGGAAAGGTGGTTTATTGTTCAGTGAAATCTGGCGGCATTATGCAAATCCCATGTCCGACAATGCCAAACCCAAACTGTGTTGCTCATAATTAAGTGGGATTTTGAGCGTTTTCCGAGGCTGTGGGAAACTATCCACGATCCGGGATCCGTAAACAAGGAGCCCACTTCACCGACTAGACTAAACAGTGACAAATCTAAACTTAATTTCATGTCTTAAGTGCCCCGCCGCTGATTTCCATTCCGAAACAAAGAGGAGAGCACTTGAAACACTATTGTCGCCCCCTTTGATCTCGCCGAGAGTCAGGGGTGCCGGAGTGGGTTCCCCAGGCCCGTGATGATTACCTATGAAGTGAGACATGCCAATTCGTAATACATATTTAATTGTCAAGCGGAATTGAGGAAATGCGCGCAGCAATGCTTTTGAACTCGCAAGTTAATAAATTCCCCTATTTGTTTGTGAAATTCCCTCACAGAATTCGGTATTGGTTCTCTCCCTCCTTCTCCCCGGCCTTTATCTGCCGGATACATTTTTATCTCCGGCACGAAGAAAAACGCAATTATTGTTTGTCTGCGGTGGCGGTGGTGGCGGCGGCGGCTGAACAATTAAGAAATGAACTATCGCTATCGCCAGGGAGGTGATTTCAGGACGGGGATCGCTCGTTGGGGCCAACCAATTAGCCGCCGCCAGTGTTTGCCGATCTGAGAGGGCCTGAAACTGGCACCAGAGCGGACCACTTCGTGATTTCGCAACGCTTTTGGTCTTTTTAATTAACTGAAAAGCGGCCGGAGCGTGTGTGTTTACATTGGGCCAGCGGCTGGCAGCGCTTTATGATCGCCTTCCGGTTTCAATATTTACACAGAGTTTAGAAAATCATAAAGCTTCCATTATGGCCCATTTAAGCCTGCCATGTGTTCTCTAAAACACCAGCACACTTGGCCGAATATGCGACCGTATCAAAGGAAACCCGAGATAACCCAAATGGAATCGTAAAACGTCAGTCGGTCGATCATGATCCCATGAACAATATTTGATCGTGACTCTAATTAGAATGGGATTTTATCGTGGGATCTATCTAATCCCGTGACATATTGCCTTTGGTAAATATTTGCCTAAGAAATTGCCCGAAGAGTTCTTATTGTTCCAATCCCAATAATTAATCTTCTGGAAATATGGGAGTCTACAAAGATTTATTTTATGATTTCCAGAATCTAATTCAGGAACTGATTATTCTATCCTTTTAAGACCGTGTTTGTGTTGATTTACCCTACCCCATTAACTCTTTGTCCTCCCCGAAAGCTTCGTATTCCCTCATTAAATAAAAACCAATCAAAGTCCGATGGTAGACAGACGTCGTTTTAAACAAACAGGTCAGAGCTGGACTAAATTGCACCTGTCAGAAATCGAATTTTCCCCGACTCACTTTTGATGCCGCTCAGTTCCATGCCCTGCCCCGCATCGATCAGGTTTATATATAGTTCGTGCATGCATATGGTCGGTCGGTCGTCGTCGTCGCAAATCATGACATGAGTTCAATTTGTGACAATTATTATTGCAACATTTCAAATCGAAGCATTTTGCATTCGGCCTCAGGCGGCCTCCGGACAGTTGTGTGATTTTTATCGTTTTTCGTTCGATTTGGTTTCGGTTTTTTCCGACTCTTTATATATTTCATTATTTTTTCCACTTGTTAAGCGCTTTTGTGTGCACACCGTGGCTGTTTCCACTGCTGCCGTTCTATTCCAACGCAGCACATATGCAAAACGTGGCCGAGGGGCCTTCCTTCCCGTAGCAAGTCCATTTTTTATTGAATATTAATTGTTGTGCATTTTTCAAACACACGGATTGCCGTAGCGAGTGTGTGCGCGCATTAAAATTGGGCGTCGACTAATAATTGGTTTTTTATTTAATTTAATTTTATAGAGGCATTCATTTTTTGTCATCGGGCATCGGGCTCTGCGTGAAAAATGATTATTTCTATATTACGTTTCCGTTGTGGTGTTCATTTGAGCTATAAATATCTCAGTTGCATAATTAGAACAATTGACTGGCTTCCATTGGTTTGGAGTGAAGGTAATTTCAGGGAAGTAAACTTCGAATTAAATTAAATGCAACGGGCTAGGACTCATTTTAAAAAGAAATTATCTATTGAAAAGGTTTAGTTTCCTTTTTTCCATTCGGGATCTACTAAGCAATGAATAATTATACTATTTTATCACCTTGTTTTCCTCGCTTTGCCTTACATCCAAAAGCAAATCGGCAACATCAAGTATTGCTTTCACTTAGTATCAAATGATAACGTTTTTTTATTTGTAAATGTTCTCACCGTTTAAAAAATAAACGAAAAAAAATATAATATTAAAAGGTTACATTTATAAAATATTTAATTTTCTTTTAAGAATACAATAAAACATTGTTCACAAGCTCTGTTAATGTATAGAATATACATAGAATAGAAATAAAAGTAGATCGCAAAACTTTAATAAAAATAACTAAAAAACCAAAAATATTATATAGAAATTATTTGAAAGTTCTAATTTAATGAAATTATTTTCCATCTGAATGACATCCTGGCTTCTGCAGAGTCTTACAGATGTTGTCGGGTTTACCATAGCTTGTGATATGTTTTCTGAAGGTTGTAACCTAATGTGGTTTATTATACAAATAAATTTAATTACGCCTTGTTTTGAAGAAAGAAAGAAATGATTGAGTATTACACAATTTTAGTAATTGTTGAACTAATATACAAAATAAGTAAGAGAGCCTTAGATCTTAAATTCCCTCCTGAATCATTGGATTAACTAAGCCGGAAGCACTTTGTATTTTGCCAAGTTGGACAATATTTATTTCTTTTGCTAAATGAGCTACATAGATTTTATTTAAATTCTTGTTCACTTAAGTACCTGTGTTATTTATAAAATTTCCTTAGCCAGGTGCTGAGTACGTCCATGTATCATCGCCTCGCATTATAGCACCATACGTGGACACGATTTGTGTCGCACCTGTTTGCCAATTTGAAATGAGGTCATGAACCCAACTGTAGTTTTTTAGCGAGCCAACAGCAGAACAACAGCAACAATAACACAGCGGCGATGGCCAAAACGCATTTGGACACCTCTCAGCCGGTTTTCCCAGCGCTCCCCTCGTCCCTGCGAGTCGGCCTGGGACGCGAGCGCTTTTCCTTTTGTGGCCACCAAGAACTCGTTGGCCAGACCAAATGGTTGCCATGTGGCTCGGATCGGTCGGCTCGAGGAGCGGTGGCTAGGTGGTTTGGCGGCTATGTGTAGCTGGCCAACACGCTGGAGATTGATGTTCGCTGCCTCTGACATTTGTTTCGCGCGCGCAATCTAGCCGGCCATCCCGCTCGCACTTGCTTGATTAATCACCAAACTGGTTTCCCGACCACGTTTTCCACCTTGTGATTTAAATGGTTTTTTCCTTCATACTTTTTGCATAAAGCTTTTCAGTAGATTTACTGGATTTTCCACTAAGATGAAAAATTGCACTGTGCGATCGTGTAAACAAATTCATTAGCCTGCACAAATATTTTAATTATTTTGCCCAACACTGGCTTACAAATTTGAATCTCATGTCTTGACTATAACCTAGTACTCTATATCATTATACTTCAGTTAACAGAAAAATATCGCATTAAAGAATTCATTTAATTACAAGAAAAAAGGTCCAAAATCGATACCGTTTAGGAGTGCCACTGAAGGTCCTGCTTTGACAGGGACATGCCCATATGTGCTCCATATATGCACATGAAACGTCAACGCGCGAGTGGCAACGCCAACGCAGAGTAGCTGCCGGGTTTCCTCTCGGCCAGGAGTTGCACTCGGCCAAAAATCAACAGGTTAATTCGCACCGCAGAGCTGGGAGTGGATTCATCACGGACCTGGACGACGCGCAGCCAAATGAGAAAAAGTTGCGGCCTTAAAAGGCAGCCAGCGAAAAAGTTTTTATTTTCTTTGCCCGAAAAACATGCAACTTCGCACATGAAGGAAGCATTGAAATGTCCGACAAACACAATGCGGTAACATTTTTCCACCCGAATTGGCAAGGCAAGGTGCGGGAAAGATTGCTGCCAATGCACATGAAGGTGTCATTTGTGGGATACTTGCATTTTCCGACTTGCCCATGCCACACCGACTCTGGAGTCCATATTAGGGTCTGCTGATGTGGCACAGTGGGGAAGCATACATAAAAATTGCAATCGTCTAATTAGGTTCAAACAAAAACTGAATAATGAACCAAAAGGAAGTTACAGAGAGAATGTACTTTGTTTTGGGAGAATCCGAGAATCTAATGCACATGCTTTTTATTTAACATGTTAAACACTTATGAAATCTATAGGACTTTAGGTAAGAGAAAATCAAAATAGAATTTCAATAATTAGTTTTAAGAAAATGTTAATTTACAAATACCAGTTTCAGGTTAAGATGTTAGAAACTGATAAACATTTTATTATTGTAAAAATTACCTGATATAAAGTTGCATAAATAATGAATAAAATTTTAAATTCTACCCCTAGTGCTAAAATTTCTTGAACAGATAAAGTTTTGGCTAAATTTAGTTGGCTGACTATTGTGTTAATCTTTGATGCAACAGTAACAGAGACCCGTAATCCCGAGTTAAAATATTTTTGCCTGTCTTTTTGTCTATCTAAAATGACTATCTGAAATAAAATAAAATTAGAATTTCCAGGAAATTGATTTAGAATTCTTTCAATTTGTTTCTATGAATATTTTGTATTAGAGACATTATTTAGCTTAATTAATGGACTCACAATGTGATATGTGTAGTGCCTTAAACAGTGCAACTTATACCATAGGTTTCACTTTCTCTCATTTTTCTACCACATTTTTAAGTACGTTTTTCTTTAGCATTGCGAATGTTACTATGTTACTCTTTTTCCTCTGTCACTTCCAGTTATAGACGTGTCAGCGTACCCTTTCCATGAGCTTTTCATACCAGTTTATGGCGAGGTTTGTGCAATTCTGACACATTTTAACAATTTATGAAGCGCTCAGATATCCCTGCAGCCCCTCAGCCGATCAAGCATTGACAACTAAATTCAAAGCAATTCATACATCACCTGGTGGTGGGGCGCCCCACCGGAGTTCACAGCAGTGATGGGAGTTCCCGAGATGGGTACATGTACATATATTAGCATTATATTAAAAAAAGTTCCTTTATACATACCATTTACTTTTTATTTTGTACTAATCCATTTGCTGAAGTACCTTTTGATTGTACCATAACTAACTAAATGTCATTCCCTTCGTTTATATATCTATTGAAAATTATATGTACGATTATTTTGAATCGGCATTACCATAGCTCTGTCCTTGGCAACAAAAGTAAAGAATTAAATTGTACCTCCGCAAGAATAAAGTGGTCCAAACTACATGTGTACACATTTACACCCGCAGGTACCTCAGTATCACTTGTTCTCAGGGAGCTGCCCACCTGGCTTTTCACCTGTTTGGCATTGTGCGTGTGTCAAAGTGCGTGTTCGGTGTCGGCGACACTTGAATGGTACGATATAACATAGTAAAGTTGAGTTGAGTTGGGAGTGTGTGGGTTCGCATATAACGGTATCCGTGTCCGTGTCAGTTTCCCTGGCATTTGTCAGTTGCGCTTTGATAATTTCATGTTGTCCCAGTGGCCCCATGTGCAATTCAATAGAGAGTCTCAGTTTATTTGCCTCGGCTCCACCGCGGGATAAGTTGGATGGTGGGTTCGTTTTCCTGGGCTGGTCTGGGTTGGGTCGCTCCGGTGGTGGCCTGGCAGCAGAAATCGCCAGGTTTGCGAGTGATGAAAGGCGCGCGAATGCCTTAATTTATCGGGTAACCTATGGAGGTCAGATGTCGGTCCATGTGTTACTTGGGGTATGGGAAATGTTTCTTATATTTCTTAAGTTAATTTTTATTTGAATAAATTGCCAGCACCACTTTAAAATATTTGGTGTATGAAGTGTCAATTAAGTTTGATTATATTGCAGAAGTTTATTCTTTATTCGTGTACCTAACTTTTAACACTTAACATTTCTTCACAAGTATTTCAAATTAGGCAATATGGCAATATTGAAGATTAATTGTTTTCCAAAACAAATATTTGTGGCTCGCATGCTAAATAATTGTACAACTAATACCTAATAAATAGTTAAATTATGCTGAAACTTGCTTTTAATTGAATCTTCAGAATTTTCCATGAAGTATCAAAGAATTCTCAAGTCTGGATTTGAGCGTTGGGAATCGAATTTTTGCTATATAATAAACTGCAATATGTTGAGTTTCGGATTTTGCATACCTCGAGTTAGCTAAAGCTCTCCACAAAATAAAATATGAATTTAATTATTTAAAATATAAAAGGAACTCCGTGTTACATTTAATAACCAGAGAAGATTTCGTAGCAAAACAAGCTTGATGTACTTTTTACTTAAAAGTAAAGAAGTGCAAGTTAGGTGCACTCTTTCCGAGAAGTTCCCGATGTAATAAATACGGATTACAAACTACTGATTAACTGCCTAATAAATTTAGCAATCTAAGGCTGCGGATTGACGATTCCCTATATTTATTTATATCTCTTAATTTTTAAATTACATTAAATTAATTGAGAAGCCGCCAAAAAAGATTTAAATATAACTCTGACTTCCAGTGACAACTCTGAGTCAACGACATTCGGGATCAAAGCTTTTGGCGCTGGAACTCAGCCCGGGGAATAAAGGCTGATATACTTTTGAACCGAAAACATCAACGAAACGAATCGAAACGAAACGGAGTGCATAACAGCCGCCAAGAAACATTCTCAGCCGACATTTTTTGAAGTCGTATAGGTAAATGTGTTTTTTCGTTTTTGTCTTTGCGTTAATTTATAGTCACTGATTGGGGCGTTATTCTTATTGATCCAGGCCATAAATTAAGAGAACCCCTGACTTGCCACATATGTACATTACCGACATTTTAGCGTTTGATTTGTTATTTATCATACGAGCGTCGGAGCGACAGAGACGCCGCCAGCGACCCGGGCAGTGGGAGCGTAAGAGAGGGCGCGAGCCCCATGACGATGGACGAATCTCGTCGCATCTGATCGGATCTCGGCTTCAGGCTTACCTGTAAAACTAGTTTCAATCTTTTTCCAGCGTTCGTTCTTCGCTTTTAGCGCTCGGGTTTGTTTTGTATTTTTTCTCGATTTTTTAATGATGAAATATACATTTTGAGTTTAATATATCAAACCGAATGGCGGGCAGCGAATGTTAATTTGCCTCGATTTTTTTTTGTACTCCCCGAGTCGCTTTTGA
This sequence comes from Drosophila nikananu, assembly GCA_008042635.1. NCBI lineage: Eukaryota > Metazoa > Arthropoda > Insecta > Diptera > Drosophilidae > Drosophila > Drosophila nikananu. The sequence goes on along the minus strand of VNJV01018983.1, from coordinate 3,051 downwards.
GCGTTTCTTTTTCTCTCTTAATTTTGATTTATTTCATTTTGGAATTAAAAATCGATTGAGTAACGAACAATCCGTCGATCTTTCTCGCTGTTCAGCGAATTTTAATTTCGCTTAAATACGGATTCGATTTCGATTTGGATTCTGCCTCGGATTCCGATTTGTGTTTTAGGTAGCCACTGGATCGTTTAATATGCAGAGGCACTCCGATAAGCCCCTCGGAACTCGTTTCTGGCTCCTCTCGAATCCGAATCCGAATCCGTATCTGTGCCCGTGCCACTGCGTGAGCGTGGATTTTGAGTGATTAATTAAAATTATGCCCAGAAAGCAAACTAATGAGTTTAATACGACCAAGTCCATTTATTAGCCGCCGCCGACGACGACTACGTTGACATCGGGCATCATCGGCCCAGCCGAATCGTCCGACCTCCTATAATTAACGCTAGGTCCAACCGAGGGGTCCAAAGAGGCCGACGAAGTGGAGACAAGAATTAACTGTACTGGGGAAGACCGAGAGGAGCGGGACGGGGCTACTCCCGGCTTGCCGAAGTTCTTATGCCCTTGCTGTTCCATTAAAACCGATGGGTCAATCAAGTTGTCCCGATGGTTACTGGGACCATTTATTTTATAAATTAAAACAAAGTGCAATATAAGGTATAAGTCTTAATGGTGTTTTATTTAGTATCGTCTCTATGGGAAAAATAGATTAAATATTTCCGATCTTGATTAAACTAATAACCTAATTTCAAATAAAAGAAATATATATATTAAAAACAAAAAACATTCAACAAGGCCTACCATTTGTATTAACAATTAAGTAAGACTTTGAGCAGTATTTTTGTTGGGTACTATATTTTTCCCTTTTCTTTTTTCCCCTTTAAAGAGTCTTATGCAGACACTTGGGAAAATCCCTATGGGTGCTATCAAGCACATAGTAAAAACTCGAATTAATTAACTTGTATCATAGCCACCACATTAAGATCGATTTCTCTAGCTTAAATTATTATACCCTCACAGGCTAAATAAAATAAGATTAACTAAAACACAAGCTAGTTTTTGATATGACCAGATCCTATGTTTCAAGTGTTTGTGAATTGTTAAAATAAAAATACCATTCACATCAGTTTTTTTTTCCTTTAATTATAATTTGATAACGAAGTGAAAAACTGTTTTTTTTACCTAAAATTCCTTTCCGGTATAAAACCTACAATAGTACTTAAGTTGACTTATTTTAGGATCGGCGAATAAGTAATTTCTTTAAATTGAAATAGTATTTAGTTATATTTCATTTGGACTTTAATTTCTTTATGATAACAAATAAATTATTTTAGGAACTATATTTAAAACTTTATGGCATGAATTCGGCTCGTGTGCATTCTACTTAGAATACCCTCACTTGTATTTATTTGGAATAAAGGGCAAAACAAAAATCGATGCCACAGCGGAGCTTCATCATCGCCATCACGGATGGAGACTGTCTCAGAGTCGGAGGCAGGGACAGTGACTGAGACACAGACCTACCAAATGAGCGTTGATGAGTTCCATTTAAATAAAATCTTGATCGGCAGGCAGTCAGAGCAGCGGCATCCGTTTTGGGGCCCCGTGAGGGAGACCATGCTGGGGGAACGGCCGGGGCAGCAACAACAACCAAAATTAATATCGTAAAAAGATACATCCGATAATTTATGAAACATAAATAACTAAAACAAAAATACAAATCATTTGTCCGATGACAGTTGCTGCGTCTGTTTTTCAATAGCTTTTTCAAATTGATTCCGTTGCTTGATGGCGTTCATCGTCGATTTTCGTTTCTCGGCGTGGTTTTATGTTCGTTTTTTTCTGTGGCCGAATCCAGCTGACATTTGATTATTATTATTGGTCAGTCCGGACCGGGACCGTTTCATCTCGGGCCTGTATCGATGGATCGTTCGTTCAATTTATGTAAATTGCTCTCTCTGAAGTAGGAAGTCACTTAGGGAGAGCTGGGACCCTGCCTTGAGCCGGCACCCCAACGAATTATTAATTTATTTTAGCTGTCCGGAGGATTTTGTTTTATTGTTTCGTTCCCAATCTTGAGAATCAGTTGGCTTGATTTAATTTCCCATGATGGGTTTCTTCTGTAGGTTGTAAATCTGGATCCCTGGTTTTCGGATTAGTTGATCTTGTAAGGTTGTAAGGCTGGGAAAAGAATTTTGAGCATTGTGGAACCGAGTTTTAAAAGATATTTGTAAGGTACAGTATTGAAAGCGAAACGAAGTCACATTGTTTGTAGGGAAAATGAAGTTTCGGGATATTTGTCGAATTATTTTAGTAAAGGCTGTCAAACACATAACCTTGGATAGATGAATATTTTAGTTTATTTTTCTTTACCATTTGAATTAAATGTACATGTCTATATAAAATCATATCGTACATACAAATACATACAAATCATATCGTACATACAATTATGTATGAATATTATGTGCATTTTTAAATATTTTAAACGATATAAGATATAAGAGTACATTTTATTTTATATTATATTATATGTATTATACGATTTCTCACATAAGTAAAGGACTTTCAGATTAATTAAAAAATAATTGCAAAATAAATAAATAATAATAAAAAACAAGTAAGAAAGCTACAGTCGTTCGTGCACGACTGTTATATACCATGTACCAAAATATATCGCCGCTTTTGCCTATTGCGAATTTTGCCTCTTAGAGAAATGTAAACAAACTCGCTCTTTGCAAAACCACCACCATCTCATGCACTTGCGTGTGCAAGACAGGGACAGAGATAACCCCTCCTCTCTTTTTTGCGCACGGGAGTTAGTTTCTTGCGCTCATCAGTTTTGTTGTTGTTTTTGGGATGCACCTGTTGCTAGCTGCCAAATAGATAGCACACTGATAAGTAAATACCTTTTGTGTTTTTCACCCGATCTTTACCAGATTTTCGGTATTGATACATGTTCTACATGTGCATGCCTATGCACAAAAAGAAAGATATATGGTAATATTTGCGGCTGCAAAACGTTTTTATTGATTTGCGGGGGAGTGGGAGGGAAAT